>JMQE01001734.1:0-54107 GCA_000731825.1 Hypocrella siamensis | reverse complement strand
CCCCCCCCAAAAAAAAAGAGTGCAACGTAGTGAAACCGGGGATGCAGATCATGGCCTGCGATTTTTCTTGGCGCTGTGAGGAACCCCTCCCCCCCCTTTCAAAAAACACAATAACAAAAACCCAGAAAAAAAAGAAAGAGATAGGGCTAAAAAAACGGGTCCTCGTGACAGCGGGCAATTAGCGGCGGGCGACACAGCCCCGGACGCTTACGTGGAGCTCTGCTATGCCGCATCTTGTCGGGAGAAGGGACCCTCGAACCGGCACATGAAAAGCTCTCAACTGCCAATCGTTCGGGGCATAGACGCCAAGATGAGGTTGATCATGTTGGGGCTTGTGCGTGACGACCTGGCGACAGATTGACTGCCGCTAAAGGCCACTGCGTGCCTCCCTCCTGTATCGAATTGCCTTAACGCCTGCCTCCCTATCTGCGTACCTGCCAAGGGAGGGAGGCGAGGCAGCTAACGACTTTCTGAGTCGGTTCGGCGCGACCCCGCCTCACTGCTGCCTTTGGCCGTAGGCGGTGTCGCTGTCGCTGGATACATGGCAGCCGATGATCATGGCCAAAAGTCACGGCAGATATGATGCAGACACTTGCCCGTGCAAACGAAAAGAAGAGGGAGAGCCGCCAGTTTGTCCCGTCTTTCTGTGTTTGGCTTCTCCACGACAACATCTGCATGTGTCTCGATGAATTGGAAATGGAATGCAAGTCGACAGTGACGTAAGTCAACAATGGAGTCTAGGCTCCATCTGGACGGCACGCTGTCGCACGCTAGAGGTGGTCGGTGGCTTCCAAGTCTGGCAGCCCCGGCATCTAGCACTGGCAGTTTCTTGGTATGGCAATCCTGGCCCGCCATGCCACACTCACAGACAGGGACCCCTTGGGCTTGGCAGCCTTGGGAGCTCAGGGGGGGGGGGTTCCGCCATGTTGTGGACGCAAGGTTGAACACCACATGCTCCAAGCACCAAAATCCCCCCCCTCCTTGTGGCGCAATACAAAAATGCTCAGAGTCCGCCTTCGCCCTCGCCAGCCATGATCTGTTCCGGTCCCCTTGCACACTCTCGTTCATCTGCTCACCCTCGTTTGGCACTCTTGCATCGATCCGGCTGCCTTTGCAACCCGACCTCCGCCCGCGCTCGAGTCTCCAGTCCGAGTTCTTCCCCGTCTTTTGTGTACCCGATCGATTGTTGACCGACTGTTTTCTGTCGAGATGGAGGCCAGGTCTCTGACCGCCCTGAACGATCTCGCGAACCACCCTCCAAAGTATCCCGAGGCCCCGATCCGCGGGAAAGGGGAACCGTTCACACTCTACATTTCCAGAGTTCCCGGGACTAGAGGTGCGTGATTCAGTCGCCCCTTTTTCTCTTTTCCCCCCTTCTCCGCCGTTCGTCTCGTGTCAGTAAATTCTTGCTTGCATTTTTTAATGCTTTGTTTCGCAGACATCATACTCTCCCCCTCCAAACCACAACCAAACAGTGTGACCAGCTCAGACGTCGACAATTGCCTTTACTATGTTCATCTTGAGACGCCGGCGGACGGCTCGACACCCTCCGATCTCGCGCGGCATGGCTGGCAATCCAGGCCAGATGCCGGCGCGAGCGCGCCTCTGACCATACCTCGCAAGCCCGTGCCGCAAGCTGCTCGCCCGCTGACCCCCGAAAGCTTGTCGAGTGATGCCGAGGCGACCTCGAAACCAGCCCAAGTGCAAAACATGGAAGTGGAAACCTCGGATGACGTCGTGCTGGCAGATCCTCCTTTACCGTCGGAAAACGGCCACGATCTCACAATTGACATGGCTCTCGAGACGAAACAAACGTCGGACCGAACTGCTGCTGGACTTCACACTGGCATGCCTGTCAGAAAGCCCCTCGGCCCGCGTCCCATCGATACTACCATTCCCCCGACGTCGGTGCCGCTTCCAGACTCGGGCATCTCGCCCGATCGAATGCAGGACGTGGTTACTGATGGCAATGATTCTCCCGCCGACACTCTGGTGAAGTCGCTGCCGTTGCCTCCAGTCGACACATCTCTGCCGTCACCAGGGCTCGACGGCTCAGACACGCAGCCCATGGCCGTCTCGCCGCCATCCTCTGGACTTCCCAAAAGCCGATCGCCGTCTCCCACGGGCCACGGCTCAACAACCACGGGTCGAGGAAACGGTAGTCCGTTTGCCCTGACCCTGATCCGTCGGGACCCCAGCTCAGGCATACAATGGACTGTCGGGCGAATCTTCTCCAAGGCAAACCAGCTGGAAGACATTGCCGAGCATGACTCGGGGGTGCCAGCGACTTCGTCACAGCCACCCCTGCCATCCGTGCCCAACTCGTACCCCCCAATCGAGGTCGAGCTGGAGACGTCTGGCTATGCCCAGTTTCGAAACGCACTGTTCACGAGCATGGGCCTCCAAACAGACCCAGTCTGCGACGCCCTGGCCCGAGGTCACATGGAAGCGCGCAGCAAGACGAAGGGGGGGAACGACGTCTTCTCGCGGCAACTCGTCATGTGCTACACAAAGAGCCTCGGGGCTGTCTTCACAGAGAGTCTGCGGGAAGTTCTTCAACGCATCGAACAGGCTGGCCTCTCCAAGATTGGCCGCAACCGGAGCGACAGCACGGCGTCGGCCATGTCCAACTCGAGTGATCCGCGTGAGACGCGCGAGACGGTGGATACGATTATGACGGCCGGCCCGCCGCCGCAGGGCATGCGGGCCAAGGGATACGTCTTTCTGAGTCCATGGGGCCGGAAATGCGAGTTCAGCACCAGCCCCAGCGGACGCGGAGTGTACTGTCGACACATGCCTCGAGAGGCGCCGGTCCACGACCCTTCGAACCCGCTGAGCCTGGAACAAAACGGCTCAAGCATACTGGGACCGCCGACGCACGTCGTCAGCGAGCTGCGGTTCAGCCTCCCGTCGACGGAGAAGCTGGCAGAGCATGCAAAAATGTCCAAAGAGCACCTGAGAAAGGCAAACTTTGGCAAGCTTCTCCGCCCGGGCAACAGCGGAAACGACGGCGAAGGCAGCGGCTTTGACATGGAAGAATTCTTGTCCCCGTTCTTTGCCAACCTCGGCGGGGAGCGCGCCGGCGGCGGTAGCCGTGGAAAGAAGGCCAAGATGGGCAAGCTCATCATCCACGAGGACGGATTCAAGATGCTTGATCTGGTGGTGGCGACAAACATTGGCATGTGGTGGGCAGCGTGGGAGAGGAATTTCTAGGTGTCACTTGTGCCGGACATGTGGGATTGTCCTTGAATGCCTATTATCATCTTCTGTTTCTGTTTCTTTTTTTTGTTCTTGACATCTCAATTTCCTTTATCGCGTGGATTCGGATCCCGAGCGCATGAAATGGGAGGCGATCGGGGTGAACCAACGAGAATTGACTCGAGGCAGTACGTTTTTCTTTTCTGTGGATCTTGACGATGTTATGTGATGGGAACCACTTGGTGGCGTGCGAGGGCAATGGGTAGCATAGCAAGAGCGTACGCGTGACATGAAATCACTGTCCTGTAGCAAGCTTCGTACCACACTATTGACGGTCGATGAGGGACGATGACTGAACAATGAACTGTGAACAGGCGATGCGTGGCCTCGAGCATTCTGATTCCACAGCTCGAGTAGGTTTACTCGGTCGTAGTTTGTCTATCTGCGAGCAGGCCCCTCTTTTTATACTTTTCTGCTAAGGGGCCGACGATGCTGATCAGGAACAGCGGATCTTAGCCGTACCAATCAAAGAACCTAGTCTTGCGTGTTGACTCGACTCAGTGGAGTAAAGTAATATATTTCATGAATCTGAGTATAGTATAGACATGCCGGATGATGATGATGCCATTGACTTCGATGGATGCCGACAGTGAACGGACCAACTGTCCATATTGACCCTCAACGACGCCGACTGAGCCGGCCAAGGTTTATCTCGTCAGTCACGCTGACTCTATTGACATCGTCGGAGGCCTGCCTGAGGGCTAGCTCGAAGCAATCTCGTCACCTGCCATCGGGTTTTGCCGTGCCTAGCCCTTTTTGGCTGGTGATGGGCTCCAGCTCCAAGCTCTATGACGATCAGTACGTTTCTCGAGTGCTCCGGAAAAGAAAAATCGACACAAAAATACAAAAGAAAGATAGATCAATAAAGAGAGACAGATAAAGAGATAAAAAGGTAGAAACAAAGGAATAATAAATAAGTAATAAACGGATGAAAGGAGAGAAATCCATGCTACCAGTGCCCTGTTTGCTTGATCCTTTTCGCCGCCGCCTTCATCTGCTCCATGTACTCTCGGTTCATGCCGCACCTCAGGCGCATAGGAAGCAGCGGCCACGTGACCCTGATTGTCCCCACGAGGGCCTGGTACTGCAGCCAGCTGAGGGTCGTGGGCTGCAAGCCGTACTCCCTGGCCAACCTGTCGGGCAGGAAATGGGTTGTGAGCAGGTTGGCCAGCGGCCTGGCGAGTCTCAGCTGCAGGGGCAGGTTGATGGGGTTCATGAGGCCGCGGCACAGCTCCCTGGCCATGTCCGTCACCTCGAGCGTCGCGATGCCGTGGTTCCAGTAGGCCCAGAAGTCGTCCAGGGTGGCGGGCCACATGTCGGGCGGCATGCACAACGAAGTCGCGTAGATGGCCGTCTCCCTGTATAGCCTCTCCATCTGCTGTCGGGTGAAGCCGTTCAAGAAGGTGTCCTGGACGACGACAAAGGACACGAACAGGGTCGCTGCCGTCCACTTTTGCAGCTCGGGATCATTGGCGTCATATCCGGGCCCCTTGACGCGGCGATGGTATTTGTGGACCATGGAGAAGATGGCGTCCTTTTCCTCATGGGTGCCGTGGACGGCGGCGTCGAGGAAGGTTTTGGTGTTTTGCAGCCGGTGCAGGATGCGAGGAGCAAAGTTGGAATGAAGAAAGACGCCCTTGGCCAAGCTGGGGTGCGCAAACTGGCACAGGACGGCGAACTGTCCGCCAAAGAGGTAAATGTCGTCGAGGAGCAGATGGCGGAGACAGACGGGCTCCTCAATGGTCTCGTAGGTGTGTGGCGAAAAGGCTCTGCGCTTCTGATCAGACGAAGACGAGGCGGCGCCGGAGCCGGCGGCGGCTGCCGGTGAAATCGACATGACGGAGCAGAGCGAGGGGTTCCGAGACCGAGGTTGATTCTCCCCTGTATTGCTGATTTGAAATTTTGTCTTTTTTTTTTTCCTTTTCCGAATTTACCCCGGATTTTTCCTACTTGAATACAAAGAGTCCATGGTGGTGGAAACGATGAGGGTGCCGACGGCAAAGTCGGATTGGATTCACATGACTCCGCTTTTCGGAGTTATCTCTGTGGCGACCCCCGAACCTCATGATCAGGTCTGTCGCTTAATTGACCCTCTGTTTCCCTCGAGATCCTTGCTCGGCGCGCGGAATCAGGTGTGCATCCTTTGCCGTTGTGGATACTCATTGTGCGTGGTTCAGCTTCTGTTGGTGCCAGTGGCGTCGCGGATGGGCATCACCTGGTTGGAGATGGAAGGTTTAACCGAGGAAGTCTTTGCAGCTGTGAGAGATGTGAGCCAGATGACGGAGCCAAATCTTTGGTCAATCAGTAATTCTCCGTCGCCGACCCGGCACGAGGATGCCAGGTCTTAGGTCTCCCATTCATTCATACCCTCACAGGTGATCTTTTGCAGATGCGGAATTATGCAGGGTAAAAATGGGCTGCACCGGCCAGTTGGAATTGAGACGGGACCGATAAGATAGGACTGTAGCTGACTGGGTGCAGATTTGCTTCTGATTAGGCCTCAATTGAACAATTGTTTTTTGGGCCTCCTGCCGCCTGATCTCGTCTCTGTGTCGAGCATCGAGGGAGATGAGGGATTTTAGCGTCGACATGGTCTGGGAAAGCGCGTCATGTCTCCAATGCCGAGCAAGTCGCTCATGGCATAGCGTTGCCGTCAATACTCCTCGTCTTGGAAGATGCAGCAGCATCAAGACCTTTCGCGGAAAGCCAACAAAATTGCCAAGATGAGCTCCCATGGATGTTCTGCCCACACTGCATTTAGCCGTCCCGAAGTTCGAGGTGGGGGTTGTTGTTGACTAATGCCCGGCACTCGAGGGATCGAAAAAATAAGCATGACTGACTGCGAAGCCAGGAAAAGGAGAGAGGGAAAATAAATTACCAACGCAACAAACGATGCATCAATGAGCCCGCCCCCAAAAGAGGGAGCTTAAAGCCGGCCCACGCAAAAAGCGTGGCTTGCTGACAAAGGAACAAGGAGGGGCGGAGCAGCCCGCGCGACGGACACGAATCCCAAAAGGGTAATTAAAATCCGGTCCATGTCTGAATACAGTCATTAGCGTAAAAGACGGACTTGACATTTCCAAACCCCCAACCATGTTAGAAGAGGTAATTGGGGGAAAGAAAAAGGAGAAGAAAGATATATGGACGTCTCAAGTTCCCAGCCAGTCAGCAATTCTACTTTTCTTATCTTCAAGAACCCCCATCCATCTAGCCGTCTACGAACTTTTGAACAGAACCCCCCCACCCCCCCCCCCCCGGACCTCGAGTTCCAGTGCCAAACTATCAGCGGCTCAATACATCAGGGTCCAGTGCCCAAACCACCAAATCCTTCTGCGGCTCAAGGCACCACTAGGGTCCCAGTGCCAAACCACCCAAACCTCAGCGCGCTGCAGCAAAACGAAACCACCTAACCATGTCCTCCCAGCAGGGCTCAGACCCCGCCCACGCCGCGGACAGCAGCAGCGCGTCCGAAAAGGGCGTCGCCGCCGTCAAGCCACCGCAGACTGCTGCTGCTGCTGCTCCCGGCCCGCCTCCCAACGGCGGCACCAAGGCCTGGTTGCAGGTCCTGGGCGCTTTCTTCCTCAACTTCAACACGTGGGGGCTGGCCAACAGCTTCGGCGAGTTCCAGACGCAGTACTCGGGCGGGCTGCTGGCCGGCTCGTCGCAGAGCTCGATATCGTGGATCGGCTCGCTGCAGTCGTTTCTGATGCTCATCTTTGGCGTCTTGTGCGGCCGAGCCGTCGACGCCGGCTACTTTTACTGGGTTATTAGTGTTGGCGCGTTTTTGCAAGTTTTTGGCATGATGAGTAGGTTTTTTTTTTTTTTTCGCTTTTTTCTCATACTTTTGTTTCTTTTTTTTATGTTTCTGTTTCTTTTTTTTTTCATGAAATCTGGTGGCGATTCGGAGAGTCTGTATATACCCACGTCGGCACGATGAGAGACGCTGACGACCGCGCCCGCAGTGACGTCCATTGCCACGCAGTACTGGCAAATCATCCTCGCCCAGGGCATCGTCGTCGGCCTCGGCGCCGGCATGTCCTTCACCTCGAGCATCACCGTCGTCGGCACCTACTTCTCCACGCGGCGCTCGACGGCCATGGGCCTGGCCGCCGCCGGCTCCTGCGTCGGCGGCATCATCTACCCCGTCGTGCTGCGGCGCCTGGTCCGCGACGAAGGGCTCAGCTTGGGCTGGGCCACGCGCGTCATGGCCTTCATCATGCTCGCCACCCTGTCCGTCGCCATGGCCGTCATGCGACCCCGTCTGCCTCCCCGCAAGTCGGGCCCCCTCGTCGACCTCGACTCCCTCCTCAACCCGCCCTTTGCCACCTGGCTGGTTGCCGTCTTCTTCGTCTTCATCGGCCTGTACATTCCCTTCTTTTACGTCCAGAACTTTGCCCTGAGCCTCGACGTTGACCCCGACCTGGCCTTTTACATGCTCGTCATCATGAACGCCGCCTCTGTCCCTGGCCGCATCTTCCCCGCCCTCCTGGCCGACAGGATCGGCAACCTGCACATCATCATCCCCTCGGTCCTGCTTTCGGGCATCATCGCCCTCGCCTGGATCAGCGTCAAGGCCCAGTCTTCTCTCATCGCCATCTGCGTCTTCATGGGGCTTTTCAGCGGCTCCATCCAGGGCGTTGTCCCTGCTCTCGTCCCCTTCCTGTGCCCTGATCTGTCCAGGCTCGGCAGCAACATTGGCATGACGCTCTCCGCTTCCGGCCTCGGCCTGCTGATTGGGAACCCTGTTGCCGGCGCCATCCTCGACGGCCAGAACGGCGTCTGGTGGGGACTGTGGACCTTCACCGGCATTGTAATTCTCGTCGGCTTCGTCCTTTTGTGTGCCGTGCGCCTGCTCAAAGTTGGCCTGAAGATGACAAAGGCTTGATTGACGTGATGAATCTAGGTGGGGGGTTTGAGTGGGTGTTTTGGAACATCCAAGGGGACGTGTACGGTAAAAAAGCGGAATCATCTTTTTCCATTGGCATCATTTGAATGACCAGGGCGGTAGCTGAGAGTGAGCCAGCCGAGTATGTGGCCAATCTGGTAGCCTCCCAGGTTCTCATTTCAGGGTCTTTTTTCTTTTCTTTTCCTTTTTTTTTTCTCGTAATCTGACATATACCCTCTCTCTGAGCAATACAATCGTGTGAGAAGAAAAAGACATGAGAATATAAGTCGAGGGCACCCAAAGGGAAAACGGCAGCAGTGTTTATTCATTCGTCGTTGCGTAAAAAGATGTCTTGTCCCGCTTGTGCCAATGGTTTCCAAATCTAGTGTACGCAAAATGTCAACTCGCAGGCACCATATCCAGCCCGGCAAAGATGTCCCTGAGAGAATCTTGCATAACATCACTGCCAAAGTCAAGACTGTCCAGGAAAGAAAACTCCGGTGCTAGCTTGGGTCCCGCCGTGTCAAAGTCGACCGCGTCGAATTCATCTCCAACCAGAGAATCGAGGGCGTGCATGCCGGTCATGGGCACGGCATGCAGAAACTCCCCGTCCATGGCGAAGCCCGTTGCCGGCGAAACGTCTCCCGAGAGCACACGGATGCCTCGCATCGGTGCCGTGTCCTCGACGAGAGACGTTTGAATAGTCGCGGGAGACCCGTTGCTGCTGCTCGAGCGGGTCAGGCTGCTTGTCGAGCCAAAGGCATCATCAGGGTTTGTGCCCGCTGTCAGCCCCTGAGCCTGTCGTTTCTGCTGCAGCACCGCTTGACGCATGCCGTTTACCCACTCTTCTGCGACGGTGAGGCCCATTCTCTTGAACGCATCGTCATTGTCGACGCCGTTGGCGCTGGCGTCCTGGGAGACTTGTCTCAGATTGGCCGTCACCGTCATGGCGACGGCCAAGAGGAGGGCCAGCTTTGACGTGACGGGACCGAGGTAGAACTTGCCCTTCCAGAACTCGACGAGAAAGGACAGAGACCGGCTGAGGACTTGCTCGAAGATGGCTGCCGTCTGCTGCTGCATCGGCGCCGAGATGAGATTAGCCAGGCTGCGGCGGTGCATCTTGCCCACGGCGAGACAGGAGCAGAGGGCGGCGCGCGCGACGTCGGCCCAAAGGAGCTGGTGGGCCATGACTTGGACGCTTGGCGCGCTCGGCCCATCGTCACCGCCCTGGCAGACGGCCTGGAACTGGTCGAGGATGGATATGGAGTGGTCCCAGACTTCTGTCAGCTGGCCCTGCAGCGAGATGTCGTAGGGCCTGCCCATGACGGCGCTCATTCCGGCGACGAGGGCGAAGCTGTGCAGCGTCGTCGAGAGCAGGGTCTGCTGAAGCCTCCGGACCGGACAGCTGGTCGGGAACCCGGCCCTCAGCTCGAGAGGCAATTCTGCCAGGAAGTCGTCAAAGGCTCGCCGTGCGTCGGCCTGGAGACCCGCGAGGCGGGTGCGGGTGCTCGGTCTGTTGTTGGCGCACAGGTCCTGTTGCAGCGGTAGAATGATTCTTGCCAGCTTGGCGGCGAAGAAGTCAAAATGGCCATCGAGCTCCTCCCCTTGGCCGCGGGCAAGCCATGCCTCTGGAACCTGAGCGGGGGCCGCAGCAGCGCTGAAATTCTGCCTCGGGGCCGGCAAACCTGCCGACGACGGGAGTGGGCAGTCGACGTTGTCCACGAACAAGACGAATTGTGTCCCGCTCCGAATGCAGTAGTCCAGGCTGAGGCGCAGGAAGCAGGCCCAGAGCCGTCTTCTCAGCTCGGCGTCGTAAGGGCTGACGCCCGGATTCGGGGGAAGGGTGCTGGGATCTCGATGTAGACCCAGGACAAGGACAATCTGGCTGGCGAGGCCTTGAATCCCCAGCATGTTGCTCATGTCGTCCGTGTCCGATGCTGATATCACCTTGATGATTGTCAGCAGCAAGAGAAGCTGCATCACGTCGAGGCAGGGTTTGCGAAACTGTGCCGACGAATGGATGCAATCCTCGACATAGCGGGCCAGCCTGCGGCCCAGCAGTCGGTGCGTCTCGCTTTCCTGCATGGCAATGGCGACGACGAGGAATATGCGCAGCAGCGGCAGGCTGTCGTCCACTATGCCCTCTGGGGCTACCGGGAAGATGGCGTCGAGATCCTCAACCAGCCGGGCCGGGTCGAGGATGGCGTAGATTCGACCCCAGGTCTGACAGTACCTGGCGAACCAGGCCTCGCAGCTCGATCTGTCCGGCAGGAGAGTCCGCGGACAGCAGTTTGTCGAAAAGGTCGGGCCCAGCCCGGGCAGTATCTCGTTGGCCTCCTTGACGAGTTTCTTGAGCTCCTCGAACGCGCGACGATTCGCCTCGAAGCCATCTGAGCCGTTCATCAAGGCATTGACGACGAGCATCTCGCTGCAGGGTGCCATCCAGTGTGTGATGCCGACGATCCGTGATGACGTCTCGCTCGCGGTGCCGTCTCGAGTCTCGGGCGAGCATGTTCGGCCGTTGGTAACATTCGGGCGGAGAGACGGGAGGCTGGCGGCGCTCCTCGTGGGCGTCGAGCTCGCGCTGCACGTCGAGGGGGAATCGGGCGTGCCCAAGGGAGTGTTGGGCAGGGCTTCGTGATGATTTGCCCTCTGCGCCGGCGGTAGTGGTGGTTGTGGTGGTGGCTCTCTCAGCGGCGTGTTCCCTGACGAAATCCCTGGCGTGTTGCCGTGCTGGGCCGCACCGCTAGACGCATCGCTGGACACACCGCTGCCCTCGTACGCGCATTCAGACAGCGCGCCACGGTTCGCGCACTGGGTGCAAGGCAGCTTGCGGTCGCAACGGGTCTTCCTGGTCCGGCAGGGCCAGCACGATACTGCATCTCGGTGCCTGGGTCCCTTCCGGCCTGCTTTTCTCTTGAGTTGTCGGTCAAACTGATCGGAGCTCAGATGGCTGAAGACAAAGTCCCGCGGCATGGTGGTGTGAGATGGTCCGGTAGGTAGGCTAAGGATAGATAGAGAGGTCAGACACGAAACAAGGCTGCTGCGAAGGAAGGTCAGCTCCGGGTATTTATCACGGGCTGTGCTCGTCAGCGGCTTGGGCAAGTGGGCGGCGCATAGATATTCCTGCAGGTGGGTAAGCTGATTCATACATTGCGCGTAAACAAGTCGAGACCACCCCGGATCCTCCTCGCCCCAATGGCCATTGGAAAGATTGAACGGACATCAAGTAAGCAACCATCCATTGCATGCATCAGCGCTGGGGCCACAGCGGGGGCTGCAAGGCGTGAGCAGCTCAGAGTACCACTACCAGACGACATTCAGTTTGGTTGTCCGAAGGGCAAGGCAATCTCGGCTTCTGCACTCGTCTCTCCAAGATGCTCTGCCTTGAACCAACCGAGAGTAATACTGACTAAAACTATCCGAGTTCGGCTAGGAGGCCCTACCTATGCAGGAGACGGGAGCAATCTCTAGGGTCCGCTCGAAGCTGAATCTCAGTCGCTAAAATTTTCGGGACCCACCCGGGGGGGGGGGTGGCCCACTAAAGTCCCTGCCTTGTCTGGCGGATTCTGTAGTGTGGCCCTGGTTCTCCTCTACCGCTCCCAGTCCCAGCTTCCTGTCGTCCGTCATCTTCAAGCCTAGTTCATTGCCTCGAGGAGATGCCGCGATGGTGACTCAAGTTCCGAGGTTACTGCCATTTTCGGGCATATTCTGAAGCCATGACGCTCACAACGCGGATGCGATCCGACCGTTCGCTGCGCCACTCGACACTGCCGCTGTTAGCGGCCGCTGTCCGGAGCAAATTTGAAGTCTTGAACGTCTTCGTGAGAATCTACATGCGCGGCGGTAGCCAACAAACAAGCTGGAAGATGGTGGGGAGAAAAATTGAAGCCAACTGAGAGTGGTTCTCCTGACGAGGCCGCGATCGGCAATATTTTTCCCTCTCCCTTTCCGAGAAAGACGGCCTTTAGACAGCTGGGGCAGGTGTCGCCGTTGAAATCGGCCCGTCGTCTCTCTTCGAGCTGCATCACTTCTCTTGAGCTGATTGCTTCTTGAGCGGTTGTTCCCTTCCTTTCTCCTCAAATGACACATTAACGCGGGCTCACCTCAAGCCCTTCATGCCTAATGAACAACCGAAGCCTCACACGAATTGATCCTCGCCGTTGCCTTCGTCAGCACTTGCAACCGCAACCTGATCACGCTATGAGGCCCCCCCCTTGAGAAGTGCACTGCGTGACGAGGAGATGAGCCGTCGGACCAACAGCGGAAATGTCAAAATTGATGGAGAGGAAATTCTGGTCCGACAAGGGGAGGAAGTGACTCAACGACGCCAATGGGGACCTTCGTGAATGCAGGATGTGATGACCCCAAGGCAAGCAAGAAGGTTCGATCCTCGCCAAGTCTGGATGAGGGATAGCGTTGTGATCTCGGCCACGATGGGATCCTTGCGCTCCCATCGAACGCAGCACAACGGCGATCGGTTTTTTTGCGACCGGAAAACCGCCTGGTGCATCGACCAAGAACATTTCTGTTTCGCCCCAAAGCCTGAGGCTGAACACGTCTGCTAACCTGGTAGATGGCTTTGTCAGCAATCCTTCGAAATATCGGTGCTTCCCTGGAGCTACCTCGGATTCTAGGAGGTGAACATGGTTGTGGGTCTCAAATACCTGTTGGTTCTGTTGGTGAGACCAAGTCGAGGCTGTCGTGCTTCTTGTCGGTCCACCACGTCTCATTGCAGGATTGGCGCGGTTTCCGTGGACAGTGTAGGATCGGGATCCTGGAGAATAGCGATCCACTTCAGCTCCCGGTCTGCGTCTTCTTCTGGAAAACCATGGCGCCAAGCAAGAAACGCCGCGCAGATGACACAATTTTACCGATAACGACTTGAGCTAGGCCAAATCACGTACTTGGTGGCTGATGGGTCTCGCGCTAACAGCCAAATGGAACTAACTGGCACATGCTAGTCCATTGTACATGCTGTAGTTGAAGATATGAAGGCCAAGAGCGCCAAAATAGAACCCTGGCCAAAACCCCAAAGTGTCTGGGATTTATAAGACTCCTATGTCCACCTATCTTATCTGTTTTTGGATGCGCATCATCTGCGTGATTTCTCTTGCGCCCTTGATGTCACTAGGAGTCTTCACGCCTGCCTCCTTTATGGCAGTGTTCCACATCTCGGCCAACTGCCATGTCTGAGAAGTCTTTTCATCAAGATTCTCCACGTGTCCTTGGGCAAAATTGCTGGAGAGAAAAGCATCAGCCATACCTGAGGGCTGGTTGTCTTCGCCAATGTTACAGCCCAGGCCGTATAGGCAGCCAAAGAACTCGTCGATGGGGTTAGAGACGGAGCACCAGTCAAAATCCAGCAGGGCGGTAATCTTTTTGCAATCTCTGTCATAGAGCATGTTATTGAGGGCTGCGAGGGACTCGCATGCGTTAGCCTCTTCCTAAGTCAAGGCAAACAGAGAGACAGAGCTTGGATCCTTTATCCCGTCTGAGCACACAAAGGTTTGGCTGGCGAATTCAAGACGTACTAAAATCTCCATGTACGAGACATTTCTGGCACAGATCAACACCCGCGTCCGCGAGCACGGTCGCAGGTCCGCCGCGGGCCAACCGCTGCTTGATTTTGGCGTCGAGGTCCAGGCTCTGCTGACTCTGAAGGAAAGAGGAGCTGTCTTCGGAGAGTAGCTGGCCAAGCTTGCCAAACTTGTGGTCAGCGTACGAGCTTGTGGGTTCCTTCATCCCGAGCGGCGACTGTCCGCTAACGATGTTGCCGCACGAGTCGAATGTGAGTGCACCAAATTTTGTCACGTTTGCAGGCAGTGCCGCCGTCTGCACCGCCTTGAGGATCTGCGCGATTTGCTTGAGGAGGTCCCGCTTGTCTGCTAACTGGAGAGATGGAAACTCCAAGTCAAGGTCGATGCCTGGCTTGAGTTCAGTCACCATCCATCCACCCTCTTCTTGTCTGGCGTGAGCTTCAGCTGCGGGACCATTGTGAATGGCGGCCGAAGGTGACGCCCAAGCATAGACAGCGGGGACGAGGGGAGGCAGCCCGGCCTGCGCCAGAGATTGACCAACGAGAGACTGCGCCGCCACGTCGTTCTCAATGCGGTTGACCTGGCTTATGTATTCCAAGGCAGAGTTGCTCAGCTTGACAAGCAAGGTTGATACGCCAGTGAGCGGCGCTGTGCTCGTGCCAGGCTGCCTGCCCGGGAAGTGTGCGGATGTGGCGGGCGATGCGAGTTCCACTTTGAAGAGGAAATTATTGTATGGAAATCTGCATTCTTCATCATACGCCAGCGTCGTGATGTCAGATGGCTAGTGGACAGATGGGCAGAGAGTTAGTGGAGTGGATCTTGAGCCTTTTCCTTATCAACAACAAAACTAACCTTCAGGCCTTGGGATTGAAGGATGCGCTTGACATGGTCGAGCCGATGTTGAAAGCCGGCTTGATTCACATTGGTAGCCATTTTGCGTCTGACGAGGGTTCCGCCACGCGAGGGACCAGATACGCAGGATGATGTCGTTAGCGGGCGACTTCTCCAGCCAGATGACGTGAAAGTGATGATGCGGGGGAAGAAATTCTATCGGAGAACCCCTCGTGCTCGCCGCATTCCTAACTAGTGGGGCATCTGATTATTGTCCGATTGTTCGGCCGGGAGCCGGTCTATTGTTCTTTGAGGTTACCCCTCCCTTGTGCGACCCCCTCTCTCTGTGTCCCTCGTACGGACCTCTTCCCCCCTTTGTTTATTTACATGGGCCACCAGTTAATACTGAAACTTGAAAGAGAAACATTTCATGAATCGAGTAGGCACTGCACCGTAGTGCGTTGTGAAGGCTCGCTGAATAACCGACAAAAGCTTACACTAGACTTTGCAATGACGGATATACCCAGACTGCTGTTCGTCTCGGCCTTGTCGGCGCAGACGTTGAGGCCAGAAGATTATGTGCAGCTTCTCCAATGCACAATGATGTGCCCAGACCAATCAGCTCGGGCCCTTGTACCACCCGAGGCAAAACACGAACTGTGATGTGACCATCTCGCACGCTGTCTCTCCACGTAAACTTGTCCAAAAGGGTAGACACCCTCTTTTGCATGCGAGCACTTCAAGTCCGTCACTTTACAGTCGTTGTGATGAGAACGTGCCCTCTTGCAAGTGTTCCACGAAACCTCTCTTCCGCCCGAAATGGGAGGTCCTGCCAGTCGCTTTAGAGGGTGTGAGGTATTAACGGCTCGACGCCGCGACCTGAACAGCCGAGGTTGTCTAGGTCATGGCAAACGGGAAACTGCTTGTTGGTGCCACGGCTCGCCATCTGTATGGTGCAGAATATCCGCTCCCGCCCATCCGGCACGCTAATTGGCTTCGATTTGGGGGATGACGAAGCAGCAACCGCGGCGGAGAGGCAGGGTGTAAACGAGGGAAGAAGACCGTGTGCGTGAAGCACATGACGGGAGGCAAGTTTGTGGAAGCGTCTGCTGCAGAGCACCGGCAAATGACAGGGGATATAGACATATGTGTCGAACACAATGGCAGCGTTGATATTCCGACTTCACCAGATGACGGACAGGAACCCGGAGAATCAAGCCAAGGAGAAGGGAACGATGAAGACAGCATCAATGATAAATACGCATGACCGCCGCCTCTTGTCCTAATTCGCCTTTTTCCCAACAATCAGTATCGGTCTTGCAACCTCTGCAGACTCTTGCCATTAGACTTTCCAATCTTCAGCCCGACACTATGGTTCACTTGACTCCCTCTGGCGCCGGTATGGACGCCCTCTGCCTGATGATTGACATGGGTCGCGTTGCTTGTGCTTCTCTCCCGGCGGTCAATGCCGGCGGAATGAGTGACTGTCCCAAGACACGCTTCATCGGTTGCATCTAGCGCAGCAATACTTGGATGACCAGAGTGCTCCTGGTTAGGCCTTTCACAACTACACAATCATGCGGTGAGTTGTCGGGGTCCGGTCTATGGAAAAAGTCATTCATCTTCCCTCATGCCAAGAGGGCCGGGGGGTTCTGACTGCTGATATCGTGGTGGTGCAGTGTAAACATAGAGGGGGAAGCACTCGGCCGGCCCCTCATCGATCTTTCCTAGGCCTTTGGATGGAGGCTTCCTGTCGCTCTTGATCAAGTTGCTTCTGGCTCGGCCGCCTCCAAGCGGAGTGAAGCCGAGGTTCTTCGCGAAGATTGATACACTTGAAGCAGCAGGATGTATAATCCTGCCTCTGTTGAAAAGCGCAATGATGCCGAGGTTCTTCGCGAAAAAGGATACACTCGAAGTGGCAGGATGTACAATCCTGTGATTGAGAAGCGTAATAACGCCGAATACAGCCGTCTTCTGGACCGCGAGAACCTTGCTCTCGGGGCTGCCGAAAGAATCAACGTGGCACATCGAATCCAGCACAAGCCAGAAACCACAATGGACCAAGCCAAAGAGATGGCATCGCATGGCGACGAATACATGACCAACTACTGGCAAGCCTCGCTACACCACGACGGCTTCTGGACCGGCGATCAGGTCGAGGGTAAATCAAATTTCATCGAGGGCGGACAGGTCAATGGGTTTGGTTTTATTCAAAG
The DNA here is from genome assembly GCA_000731825.1 of Hypocrella siamensis. NCBI lineage: Eukaryota > Fungi > Ascomycota > Sordariomycetes > Hypocreales > Clavicipitaceae > Hypocrella > Hypocrella siamensis. Next base: position 37,377 of record JMQE01001734.1, on the reverse strand, counting down.
CAGCTTCCATAAGCTCCACTGCCTAGCTTATCTCCGAACCATGCTCGCCTCGCACATTCCTGGCAACGGAATCAGTCGACGGATGACATGAATGCTCATGCCATACACTGTTTGGTGAGTCTTTGCTCCCTCCCCCCCCCAATACGCCGCAGTCTTTTCCCCCTGACTGCGGATATGGATTGTCACTAGAGACGCAATACTCACAACTCTACACAGCAGTACATCCGTCAGCGCGAGCTCGCCCGGCCCGATCTGTATCAGGAGCCAATTGATAAGGTCAATAACAAGGGCATGGGCGTCCATTGGGTCTGTCTGTGACGTGGGTTTTGCTCGCCCCCGCGACGTGATGATGGCGGCCCCAACTGGTCGCCACGGTCACGCTGTGAACGTCGTTACGAAGATTCTTGACCAAGGCATTCATTGAACCAGGCTGACTTTAAGCTCCTTCATCTTTTCTGCATTCAATTGTCATGTATGGCTTTCCGCCGCCTATGCGCTTTGTTGCGGGCACAGGCCAATTGGCCCTTTTGCTGTGAATCAGCCTCATTTCTTAGGCATCCATGGCATGGCCCTGTTTTGCCCTGCCCTCGTGCGTCAAACCCTAGCTATGTAGATAGTTGACTCAATCAACATCTCACGCCTCAATACCCTTGGACCTTGACACCAACCGCCCTGCCAGTCTGAAGACTTTCTCGTAAGGCTTGGTCATCATGTCACGCCAATCGTCTGTCAGACCGCCATCTGCCCACCAAACGCAAAGCTTGCGACCCAAAAAGGTCGGTCCCTCCCAACTCTCTGCCCTCCCTACTCCGCCCTCCCCACAGCATGCAGACTTTTCTGATAGGGCTCAGCTCCGCAGGCGCAGGCAGACTTTAAATTCCGTCTGCACCGCCAACCAATAATTCTTGACCTTCCATGGACCAAGTCCACGTGGCAACTCCATCTGCAGGGCGGCTTCGAGTCAACACCCCTGTCTCGTGGTTCGCTGCTGTGTGTGACGGGGGGGGGGGAGACTCACCTCAAATTTGGAGATCAAGGTGGGGACGAGCTTGTAAATCTCAAGGTACGAAATGTTCTTTCCAAGACATGTGCGGCTGCCGCCTCCAAACTATTACGAGACCATTAGTCACCAGCACCATATAAGCGTCGATCCCCAACGCAGAGGAGAACCCACCGTGAGCAAACAGTTCTGCATCCTCCTGCGCTGCGCCTCACCGCCTGTGAGCCATCGTTCCGGGTTCCATTCGTCAGCGTCTGGCCCAAAGACATCCTTGTCGCGGTGGATGACCCAGGGGTTCATTCCCACCACCGTCCCCTCGGCGAAATGCTGACCGCAGATCTGGGCTCCTCCTTGTGGGACGACTCGTTCCAGGCAGAACCCGATGGCTGAGTACAGCCGCTGGGCTTCCTTGACGCACGCGTCGAGGTACGGGAGGTCCCTGGATTCCTTCCACGTCACCAGCTCAGAGAGCCTGCCCTCCTGTCGGGCTCGGTCGAGCTCCTCCACCAGTTTCTTCATCGAGGCTGGGTTTTCCACAAGGAAGCAGATGATGGCGCGCAAGAGTATGGCCGTCGTATCGCTTCCTGCGAGCACTGCATCGCGCCGTTCATGTTAGTGGCTCCCAACATACGGTTGCACTAGGCGGGATTCGGGGCCTGCATCTGTCCCTCAAGGCGCGACGAAGAATAAAACAAAAAAAAAACAGAGAGAGAGAAAAGAGGGCCTCACTGTTTGAGGTGGTCCAGGCGGTAATGAACCAATCTGGGATGCTCGGATCTTTCCGCTGAACAGCCAAGAATCTCGACATAAAGTCCTTGGAGTTGTAGTCGGAGAGAACCGCCCTGTCATCGCTTTCGATGCTGGTTCGCTCTCTGGCTCGGGCCAGAGCAAAGGCCACGACAGGCGACGTCTCCTCCGGAAGCAGCGCCCGGACCCAGGTATTTTTGGCCCAGAGGCGTTCGATCCAGGGGATTTGCCCAGCCTGACGCCCAGGGGAAGACCCGTTAGCACCAGATCGAACAGAAGAGAGCAGCACGGGCGTGTTGGAACTGCGTCGCAACCTTGGGCGACTTCTTACCCAGGCCGTGTATCTGAACATGGAAAAGATATCAGCCATGATACTATCGACATCCTCGGCTCTGTCGAGAAAGCCGAGACGTTTGCTGAAGGTGATTTCGCCCATGACATCAAAGGCGAACCATTGCAGCCACATGCCGAGGTCACATGGTTCCGATGTCTGGCTCGGAACCTGTTCCAAGCGCCTCAAGAGAAAGTCAATGGTGGTATCAACGTATGGTTCGAACTCGACAAGCGTGCTCATAGAGTACATGCTTGCGATTGGCTTCTTCATCTGACGGTGCAACAGTGTATCTTGGGTGTTGAATATTCCCTGCATGACTCTGCCCTTGGACATTGGCTGCAAGACCTTGTAAAAGTCGGACTGCGCGGTGGCGTCAGAATTTTCCCTCTTGCTTTGTTTTCTTGCCCACAGCATGCACAGTTTTTTTTCACTCACTTTTCCAAAATTTGAGCCCGCGCCGTAGATCTTGGTGAGCTCTTGAGGGTCGCCAACGGAGATACTGTTCGGACCGAGCCGGACGAGGCGGCCGTACTTTTCATGGAGCCTCATGTGGATGAGATGCGCCCTGCCCGAGTTGGCCCATAGGAGTCGGGGGAGGTTTGAAAAGGCAGCCATCCACGGACCCGGAACACGACAATGCTGGATCCATTGACGGTAAAAGTACGTCAGGATGCCCGAGGCTAGCAGAGCGAGTACGAGCCATGCGGACTTGTCGAAGCCTGGCTTGGAGGCTGCGTCGGAGCTGCCCATGACGTCGATGATGAAGTGGCTGAGGATATCCTCACGTTGGTCGGCGTTCGACTTTGGCGACGACGTCTTTGGGCCGCGCAAGTTTGCTTTGCCGGGATAACTGTGCGAGCGAATCGAATTTTATCCCACCCTCGTTCCGGCTCTCTTTCTCAATCGCGAAACCTGCCATTCTGTCGTGCCAGTGGTTTGTATCTTTTGCCAGCTCATCATAGCAGCCGAGCCAATATCAAACAATCCCCCATTTGAGGTCCTCCGGCTCATGTCCCTTTTCAGACCAGGCTCACGCCAGCGGAGCAACATGGTTCGCTGGCTGATCCCAAAGCCGGTACTGTTTCCCCCTTTCGGAAACTGTGGGCATTGTATTAATCGGACCTGGTGGCCTCGTCGGGTTTTAGCGCGCAGTCAGCTTGTGCGGGAGAAAACGTACAAGCGCTTACTACAGCAAGGAACCAGCCAGACCTTTTTGAATGTGGCAGGGTAAGAAAATTTCCCCCAAGGCCGCCGTCAGCTTATCAAAAACGACCTGGTTCTTATGCTTCCTCCGCAGGATTCTCCTTCTCGTTCGAGGTGAGAAATTAGCGTTGCTTTCGGACCGGAGCCGTCTCACAGCCTTTACTTTTTTCCGCCTCCGAAGGTTGCCGTATGGGGAAAGTAATGTCTCCGTTTGACGATACATTCTCGAAAAAAAAAGGAAGGAAAAAAAGAGGGACTCTCGTACGACACGTTGTGCGCTTTGTAAGACGGTTAGCGATTTTTCAGCATCAGCCGCGAGCTATGGACAGACGGAAATGGATGATGCATTATCGTGACGTGGGTCTTTTCCATGATTGTTGGTACGTGTGCCTCGCAGGTAATTCCGAGTTTTTTCGTATGTGCTTACCACGAAAAGAAACTCAGAATTATATGGGATCCGTTATATATGGCTCAGACCGGCTCGCAACCCAGTGCACATAAAATCACGGCTCAACCCATCTAGGTCTTGGCGAGAAGCACAATACCTGAAGTCTGCCTTGTTCACGACCTTTATCCTGGCGAGTGCTACACCTTAACCAAGGGGCAATGTGCGTCTGCCTCGAGAAATCTGCACAGAAGATCCCATCGCCAAGCCTGATCGATCTTGCATCTCACGAAGAAGCCATCTTACTTTGAATAGACTTTCGGCATTTTGAAAAGATTCTCGGCACTTTGGAAAGATTCTTAAAGCCCATCCACATATCGAGCTCGGCATAAACATCGTCTAATACCGTCACCCAAAGTCCTTTTTTATCCGGCTGATTCAAACTCTCTGGCATTTGTGAGTTGTCGGCGAGGGTCCCTAAACCAAAATGTCCGTTGGCAGCACCTTGTTGCTCTTTGGCGACCAGGCGGGAGATCTCCTGCCCGCCGTGGAAGAGCTGGGCAGGCTCGCAACAGGTTGCAAAGCCCTACATGACTTTCTCCAAGAGGCCACGCAGCGGCTACGGGAATGTGTGTTCAGGGCGCCGCCACGATACCGACGTCGAGTGCCGGCATTTGATTCTGTGTTGGATCTTGCAGCTCAAGTACTGAGAAGCTCGAGCCGGCCGCAAGAAAACAATGTCGCACTGCGCACTTCTCTCCTCTGCATAGTCCAGATGGGCCACTTGATTCAGTACGTGAGCTCACTCGAAACTTGGTCCTCGTTTTGTTTCTTTTCTGTTTGTTTGTTTCTTCCTTTGTTTCTTTCATTTTTTCTCAAAATAGGGAATGAGACTGAATACGTTCTGGGAAATAGTCATCTGGATTCGCATCCTGAAGCTCTGCAGCGGTCCGAAGACGGCGGGATCAGGATTGCAGGCATCTGTACCGGTCTTGTTGCCGCGGCGGCCGCGGCGAGCTGCACGACGCTGACAGAAATCGCGGCCGTTGCAGGGGACATTGTACAGCTGTCCTTCCAGATAGGACTCGAGGCATCACTCCGGTCAGAGGGCATCGACCGCTCGCTCGGAAGCTGGTCCACCGTCTTCAGCCAGATGTCTGCAGACGAGGTTCGAAAGGCCCTTGAGCTGTTCAACGAATCTAAACATGCCGGCTTGGAGTCTCACTCGGCCTACGTCAGCGCCGAAGGCATCAACACCGTCACAATTAGCGGACCGCCGCCGACCACGAAGCTTCTCGTCGAGGAAGTAGCTCTTTTGCGCAATGCTAGAAGACTGACCTTGCCGATCGAGGCTGCCTTCCATGCACAACACCTCGAGCCCCTGACTTGGGCGAGGTGCGCTGCCGGCATCAAGGCGGCGACCCTGAATCGGCCAATTCGTCACCGACTGCTATCGCCAAGCTCGGGCCAGACGTATGTCGGCAATGTCATGGCTGAAGTGTTGGTTGATGTCCTCGGCGACATATCGCAATATCCAGTTTCCCTAAAGGCTCTCTGCGATGGCATTCGTTCATCCTTTGAAAAGGCAGAAGGAGCAAATATCCGCTGCTTTGGACCAGTGACATCTGTCAATGCCATCAAGAATCAACTCGGCAGCTCTGGATTCGTCTTGCGCGATGCAGCAGCAGCAGCAGCGGCAGCTGACACGGACAGCTCTGCCGAAGCTCCATCAACCGCCGCCAACGACATCGCCATTGTGGGCATGTCGGTTCGTCTGCCGGGCAGCGAAACCCTAGAAGAGTTCTGGAAGGTGCTCGAAGATGGGCGAGATCTCCACGAGAAAATCCGTCCCGACCGATTCGACGTCGGCACGCACTGCGACCCCTCGGGCAAGGTCAACAACTCGACCCTCACACCCTACGGTGTCTTCATAGACAGGCCCGGGTTCTTCGATACCAGGCTGTTCAACATGAGCCCGCGCGAAGCGGCACAGACGGATCCGCAGATGAGACTGGCCTTGTTGGCAACGTACGAGGCGTTGGAAATGGCTGGCTACGCGCCGAACCGCTCGCCGTCGACAAACACGCGGCGGATCGGGAGCTTTCTGGGACAAACCAGCGACGATTACCGTGAGGTGAACGCAAGCCAGAATATCGACACGTACTTCATCACGGGTGGCATCCGAGCCTTTGGTCCGGGCAGGCTGAATTGTAAGTTTCTTCTCAATGCGGCGTGTTCCAATGGCTGATTGGGACAATCTCTTTTTTTGTTGTTGCTGCAGACCACTTTGGCTGGGAAGGCCCTTCGTATTCGGTCGACACGGCGTGTTCCTCGAGTGCCGCCTCGATCCAGCTGGCCTGCACGTCGCTGCTGGCGGGAGAATGCGACATGGCGATAGGAGGGGGCGTCAATTTCCTCACGGCGTCGGACCTCTTTGCCGGCCTGTCGAGGGGATCCTTCCTCTCCAAAACGGGCGGCTGCAAGACTTTCGACGACGAGGCAGACGGCTACGTCCGGGCCGACGCCGTCGGCGTGGTTGTTCTGAAACGTCTCGACGCCGCAATCCAGGACAGGGACAACGTCCTTGCCGTGCTCAAGTGCGCCGTGACAAACCACTCGGCCGAGGCCGTGAGCATCACGCACCCTCACGCCGAGACGCAGGAGCGCCTGTTCCACATGGCGCTCAACAGGGCCGGACTGGCGCCAGACGATGTCGACTACGCCGAGCTGCACGGCACGGGCACGCAGGCCGGCGACGCGACCGAGTCAAGGTCCGTGACCAACGTGCTGACGAGGGGTCGGTCTCCCTCCAATCCGTTGTACATTGGCACCGTCAAGCCGAACCTGGGCCACGGCGAGGCGGGAAGCGGCGTGACCTCGCTCATCAAGGCTGTGTTGATGATGAGGCACAGCACCATCCCTCCGCATGTGGGCATCAAGGGGACCATCAACCACAGGCTTCCGCCGCTGGCCGAGCTCAACACGCACATCTCCTTTGTCAACACCCCGTTCAACGCCAGGCCGGACGGGGATGGGAAGAGGCGGATTCTCATCAACAATTTCGACGCTGCCGGGGGTAACACGTCGATGATTATTGAAGATCCGCCGATCGATATCGAGGGCGTCGAGGGCATCGATCCCCGTGGCCACCACATCGTGGCAGTGTCGGGCAAGACGGCGATCTCGATTCTGAACAATTCAAAAAGGCTGCTCGAGTACATCAGGGCCAACCCTGGGGCTGAGACTCGAAATGTCGCATACACGACGACGGCGCGACGCATGCATCATCCCATCCGACAAGCGCATGTCGTGTCGTCGCCGAGCGACCTCGCGGCAGCTCTGGAAAGGTCGATCCAAGACGACACATGGGCCAGTCCGTCGTCGCCGGCGCGCCATTCCGTCGTCTTCATGTTCACCGGTCAAGGATCCCAGTACATTTCCATGGCCGGCGAGCTCTTCCGCACCCACGCCATCTTTGGCGACATGCTTCGAGAATGCGAGCGGATCTGTGTCTTCCAGGGAGCTCCAGCCTTCCTGTCGTTGATCACGGACGGTTCCGCCGAGCTTGCCGAGGCCAGCCCCGCGCAGGTCCATCTCGCCCTGGTGTCTGTCGAGATGGCGCTCGCTGCGCTCTGGAAGTCCTTTGGCGTTGAGCCCGCGGCCATCATCGGCCACAGTCTCGGCGAGTACGCAGCGCTGTACACGGCCGGGGTCCTGTCCCTCCACGACTGCCTGTTCCTGGTCGGCAGGAGAGCGTCGCTGATGACGAGCAGCTGCACGCCTGGGACGCACGCCATGCTGGCAGTCCAGAGCAGCACCGAGGACGTCGCGGCTGTTCTGGTGCAACACGGGCGGGCTTCTTGCTGTGAAATCAGCTGCTTCAACGGCCCGACGGCGACCGTGGTGAGCGGCCCGGCAGACCAGGTCGATCAGCTGGAGCTTCATTTCGGATCGCGGGCGGTCAAGTGCACCAAGCTCAGCTTGCAGTTCGCCTTTCACTCGGCCCAGATGGATCCGTTCCTCGACGAGTTTCGGAGCGCCGCGACAAGAGTCCACTTCGCCGAGCCCAGCGTGCCCGTCGCGTCCACGCTGCTCGGGCAAGTCGTCACCGCAGGAGGCGTCTTCTCTGCCGACTATCTCGCCCGGCAGACGCGCGAGCCGGTGCGGTTCTCCCAGGCGCTGGCCGCCCTCGGAGAGCTGAGCAGCGGCAGCCGCAAAGCCCAGCGCGTCTGGATAGAAGTCGGCCCCAGCCCGCTATGTCTCGGGCTGGTTCGCTCCAACATTGGGACCGGCGAGGTCCTTCTGCCGTCGCTCAAGAAGAACGAGCCCGATTGGCAGGTCCTGTCCGCCTCGGTGGCCAAGGCTTATGCCGCCGGCCTGGACATTGACTGGAACGAGTTTCACAGACCCTACGAGACATGCCTCCGTCTGCTCGAGCTGCCGAGGTACGCATTCGACCTCAAAAACTACTGGATCCAGTACGAGGGCGACTGGGCTTTGAGAAAGGCCAGTCTTGCTCCCGCCGCCACGTCCCGGGCGGCGGAACCACCTCGGCCGTCCTTCTCGACGACTTGTTTGCACCGCGTCGAGGCGGAGAGCGTGAGCGACGCGGCGGTCAGCGTCACCTTCTCGTCCGACGCCTCGGAGCCCAAGCTGAACAAGGTGCTGCGTGGCCACCTCGTCAACGGTGCCGGGCTGTGTCCGAGTTCCGTCTACGCGGACATGGCATTCACGGCGGCCAAGTACATTCAGACGCTGACGGGCTCCGGGAACATCTTGTCCATGGACGTGCGCGGCATGACGGTGCACAAGCCTCTGCTGATCCAGCCCGGAGACACGAAGCAGGTGATCAGGGTGCAGGCCGCCTGGGAAAAGGCCACCTCGGACGTCGTTCGGGTCGACTTCAGCTCCCAAGACGGCCGGGCAGCCCCCAATGGCCACGCAAATTGCGTCGTTGCGCTCGGCGACGGGGAGCGCTGGACGGCTGAATGGAAGAGGAGCGCGCACCTTGTCCAGTCTCGGATGGATCATCTCGTGTCCGCCTCACACAGGGGCCGGGTGCACAAGATTCTCCGTCCCATGGCCTACAAGCTCTTCGCCGCCCTGGTCGACTACGATGACAAGTACCAGGGCATGGAGGAGGTCTACTTGGACAGCGACTGTCTCGAGGCCACGGCGAGCCTCAAGTTCCGCACCGCCGACTCCGACGGCCGCTTCACGTACAGCCCCTTTGCCATCGACAGCTTTGCCCATATTTCCGGCTTCGTGCTCAACGGAGCAGAGACCACCCCTGCCGACAGCGTCTTCATCTCGCACGGCTGGGAGAGCATGAAGATTGTGGGCGGCTTGTCGGGCGAGGCCCGCTACAGGAGCTACGTCAGGATGCAGCAGCAGGGCACGACGGCGACGACCCGCGGCGTCATGGAAGGTGACGTTTACCTTTTGGACGACGAGGCTCGTGTCGTTGCCGTCTGCACGGGTCTCAAGTTTCAGAGGATCAAGCGTACCATCCTGGACTCACTGCTTCCTCCTTCCCCGAGCGTCAGACCTGCTGCTGCTGCCGCTGCCGGTGCTCCCTCGGCACCAGTCAAGCCGAGACCCGAGCCGAGATCTCAGCCTCATCCACAGCAGGCTGTCGATTCGAGGTCTGCTCGAGAGCTCCGCCAACGCGACGCTTTCCGCCTCGAGTCAGACATTCTTGACATCATTGCGTCGGAAGTGGGCGTCGACGTCGAGGAGCTCACCGACGACGCGATACTTGGCGATCTCGGCATCGACAGCCTCCTTTCCATCAGCATCACGGAAAAACTCGGCCGAGTCCTTGCCCCCCAGGCTGTCCCGGCAACTCTACTCAGCGAATGCGTCACGGTCCAGGACCTCGTCGGCTTTTTTTCCAAGAGCGCAGCTACGGAATGCCACACGTGCTCTTCATCGGACACAGTCAGCGATGCGGGCGATGATACCTTTGATACGGCAGACCCGGACAGCCAGTCTGATGGAGATGACATGATGTCGTCGTCGTCGAGCGACGAGGAAGCAGTCGACGGATTCATCGACGTGTTGCGCAACATTATTGCCCGAGAGATCGGCGTAGATGAGGCGGAGATGGAGCAGGAGACGCCTTTTGCTGACCTTGGGGTCGACAGTCTGCTTTCCCTGGCGATCCTGGACGCCGTCAAGAAGCAGACCGGGCGAGCGCTTCCGTCCAGCTTTCTCATTGACAATCCCAACCTGGGCGCCATCGCGTCCTCGCTCGGCTTGCAGATGCTCCGGCCCTCCGACGGATCACCATCGCCGCAGAAAGAATCGCCGCAGCGCACCCAGCAGCAGCAGCAGCAGCAGCCAAGAGCCAAGGCTGTCCTCCTGCAGGGAAATCCTCATGCGTCCCAGCCTGCGCTGTTTCTTCTTCCAGACGGCTCCGGCAGCGCAAGCAGCTACGTCAACCTGCCCGCGCTTCGTATCCCGGGTCCGATCTACGGTCTGGACAGTCCGTTTTTGTCCAATCCGTCTTTGTTCTTCCAGTCATCTCTGGTAGAAGTTGCGGCCATGTACGTCGGCGAGATCCGCCGGATCCAACCCGAGGGCCCGTACAGGCTGGGAGGCTGGTCCGTCGGAGGATCGTACGCCTTTGAGGCGGCGAGCCAGCTCATGTCGGAGCTTGGGGAGACGGTCGAGAGGTTGGTGCTGATTGATGCGCCGTGTCCGAGCAGGTTGCCGCCGCTACCGCTAGAGACGGTACAAGTGCTAGAAAGCATCGGGGTGTTTGGGGTGCTCGACAACAACAAGCGTCAAAAAGGTGGTGCCATGGGACGAGTTCGAGACGGCGTGAGAGAGCATTTCGCCGGCTCGATCAATGCGCTCAAGGGGTATGCACCCCGTGCCCTGCGCGGATCCACGTCTGCTGGGCTGCGAGTCACGGTCTTGTGGGCAAAGAGCGGCGTCTGGGAGACGGTTGGGCCAGAAGCGCGAGCGAGGCATGAGGCCAGCGCGGGTGGCCCAAACAGTGCCAAGGACTGGATTCTGGAGAAAAGGATGGACCAAGGCCCCAACGGGTGGGACGAACTAATGCCGGGTGCGAGGCTGGAGGTGGACGTCATCACGGGAGACCACTTCACCATGATGAGAAGACCGAATATTCTGGAGCTGGGGGAGAAACTGCACAAGATTCTGTAGCGCGGTGGATTTTTTTTTTTCGACGTAGAGTAGATATATTTTTCCCACATAGATAGACTGATGTGACGATGGGCGTTTTGGTGGTTGATGGAATTGGCAAGACTTGGCTTTCGAAAGAAAAGGGACGAGGAAGGTTTGAAATTTGCACAGCCACATAGATACAGTAGTCACGCATTGTTGTTACATAGGTACATACTATGCATGTACGTTACGGAAATACTAAGAACGATTGGATATCCTTGAGCCGGCGAAGTCAGTGGAGACACTGTAGCCAGTTTAAACAAAGCCACGAGAAGTACATTGCCTCATTAATCAGTTCACGACAGAAGCATCAAGACAGTACGTCTATGGGTCAGCAAGGGGCCCCTTGCTATCAACGCCAAGCAGTGTTTTGGCATGATGGGCTCCAGAACAAGGTGCGACAGTTACAGGCAAATGGTTTTTTTTCGTGTGTGTGAAAGAGTGTGACTGCGCCATAAGCATGGATGACAGCTTTCTGGCTTAGTCGCATTCTAAGTCTGACGTCGGGGCCATGACTCTCGACACCAGCGGCTGCGGGGCAAGTTTGCCACGTTGGGCAGCGATTTCTAGCAACAACTTCTCTGTCAGGTCTTGATGGCTGGCGACTCGGGCGTTGGGGGCCTGTCGTGACGCGAGTCAGCGGCCGGTGCCCGGCGACTGCTTATTTGCCGCACGTACATACATGAAATGTATATGGGGGGATTGGGGGTGTGTGTGTGTCATGTCACCTTGACTTGCTTGATAAAAAGGAAGTTTGTGGCCTGGCTGTTTTTTTGGTTTCGATTTCTGAATTTTTTTTGTTTTTTTGACATATTCATCTTTCATTTTTGGTAATTTTGTTTTCATACTCGTCTTTCTTGTAATTGAATCCGGGCACAGAACACATCTTATTTTTGATTCTCACTTGTTTGATTCGATACGAGACACGCATCCAGGACTCGTCTTTGACTGCCTCATCGTCGCACTCATGTTGGTCTCGTCTTTGGTGGCAGCCGTCTTTGGTGTTGGCCTGGCCGCAGCCGACGGAGCGGTGCCTGCAGCAAATGCAGTTCCTGCAGCAAATGGAGTTCCCGCAGCAAATGGCGTGCAGCCTCAGCCTCCCGCACAGCCGGCGAGAAGCATCACAAACCCAGCGTTGAGCGAAAGCATCACTTGTGACTTCAGGCAGGGCCCTTGCCCGCACTTCAAAGACCTCGGCTCGCCAGGAGTGAGCTACGACCAGGAAGGCGCCCACTTCAGCGTTTTCAAAAAGGACAATGAGAATGCGACGGCGCCAACCATCATCACAAACAAGTACATTCTTTTTGGCAAAATCGAGTTTGAGGCCAGGTGCGCGCTGGGACCGGGCATCGTCACAGCAGCCGTCATGCTCTCCGACGCCGAGGACGAGGTCAGTTCTGCCCTGCCACACACCCTATTATTCTCGGGGAAACCCATGACGTGCCCCCATTTGATGTGTAATGAATTGTTGTTGTGTGACTGACAAGCGAGCAGATTGACACTGAATGGGTCGGATCAAACATGACGTCGGTCCAGTCCAACTTCTTCCGTCAGGGAAAGGTCGGCACCTGGGAACGAGGCCAATTTCACACCGTGGCCAGTCCCGCGAACCAGATCTGGAACAAGTACGCCGTCGAGTGGACGCCAGACGGCATGTTCTGGTCCGTCAACGACCAAGTCGTGCGCCCCGAAACACGCACCAGGTTCCAAGGCGGAACTCAGTTTCCCCAGACACCCATGCAGATCAAGCTCGGCGCCTGGACTCCCCCGGAAGGCGGCTCGCAGACATGGGCTGGCGGCGCCCCCAATTTCAACCACGGCAACACAAACTTCACTGCTGACTTTAGAAGAATCACCATCTCCGACTATACCGGTCGCAGAAACGTCACGGGCGACAAGATCAAGCAATACGCCTACAACACCGGCAACGCAGCTCTTGAGCAGATTGACATTGTCCCAGTCCAAGGCCAGACGTACCGCGTCTCGTTTGACCAAGGGACCACTGCTGCCGCCCCTCAGACAGTGCCGGGCTCGAATACCGGTGTTCCGGGCACGACATATCCATCCGCGCAGCCGGGCTCGAATACTGGTGTTGTGGGGGGCATGATGAATCCGGCGGCGCAGCCGGGCTCCAACACCGGTGTCACGGGTACGACAGCTCCAGCCGCACAGCAGGGCCAAGTTCCAGTACAAGCATGAAGCGTGAACAGCGGAGCTACGACTGTGTGAACTTGGCAGTCTCGGCCTGGATCGGATCCGTCGTTGCTTGTGCTTCCATCTTTCGACAGAGTGAGTTGTGTGGATGACAGATTAGGACAACGAGTGCAGACTGCCATGTTCCGGTCCCTAAACGGGGATCTATCTGTCTTGAGGGGGTAAACATTATTTCTGGGTTTTTATTTTTTTTTTGTCAATTTACATTTTTCCTCACGAATATACTCCAAAGTCTTGTGCTTGGATCTGGCGTGCGTCGTCAACATTTTGGCCACGTTGGAGACTTTTTCTTATGTCTTGTGTCTTGGGGAGGAAAGGCATAGTAGCTGAGCAAATATACAATGCCTGGTGGCTGGTCCACAGTCTCTGATTGTCATTCGATGAAGCGGATTCTGCCTTGCAAAACAGCTGTCCCAAGATCTGCACAGCCGTTGACTCTATTCAAGCAGCGATGAGTACTCACTCACCTCCAGGTGACGTGAACCAATCAAATCAACCAGGCGCAGGTGACGCCTGCGCTCCTGGCAGGTTTCAGGGACTAAACTGGATCCATGTGGCCCCCCGATGCTGATGAGACCCACTGCAGATTCCCTGGAGTCTGCCCCGCCCCCACCTCAACCTTAACCTCAAACCTCCTGAAGCAGCCAGCTGACTCTTGCAAAAAGCCTTGGCTGGATCATGACTGACTCGAACCCCCTCACTGATGCATGTCGCCATGTACCATGACTGAGCTGCACTCTCATCGACGGTCATAGTAAGCCTGGCACGTATGCGGCATTATTCCATGGGCACCATGCTCTTGCAAGGGACAAGAGGCAGCGTCAGCTATATCGTCTTCATTTAGGCTTTTCTTAATTCGTGACGCTGTCGCACCAGTCTTCCTTACACAGTCTTCCTTACAAGAAGCCTCGCGCCATGAGCGACTGGTTGGTTCAGCGGCCTGGCTCTCGGTCCGCGGCAACAAAGAAATGGTCGCTCAAAGATTACCTTGCCGACGTCTCTTTTACCTCCTGTGATGAGAACAAACTTCGAGGCCACGTACGCAGGGGTTCTGGTTCATAGCTGCCGTCGGCAACAAGTATATTTGTTAATCAACGTAGTTGAAAAAACAGACGGCGATATTGGCGAGGAGCTGCCCGAATAGATGACTGCCTCTTGACTCTCAAGGCCACAACAGTCTTCGACCCAGTCTTGCGCCTCGCCCCATTCTTGTTGTCCCTTGTTTACAGGCGCAGTTCGTGGGACTCGCCAAGTCTCGCTTCATCTTTAGCAGCAGGCAAAGGACTCATCCCTGCAAGGTACGCAACAGCACAGGAAACTGCAGCGTCAGTCAGCCCGTGGGTCCGTCTGACCGTTTGAGGATCGCAGGGATTGCAGTCAAGTGTCCGTTGCAGCGAGCATTGTCAGCAGGCTGCGGACACCCAGCATTGCGGCGGTTGGGCACTGGTTGACTGAATAGCAGACTGGGGCTCATGAGCATCAAAATTGATTGGCTGACCTGGAATCTCTTAAAATTAAAAAGGAACTACTGCCTAACCTAGGTAACAATGCGGCATTCATGGTCAGATTTTCAGATTCTTTTACTCGTGACATCTGTCTAAAGGCTTTACTTATCCTGGTACCCTGATGGAGCAAAGAATGTAGCGACGCAGCTGACGCTTTTCAAGAGCGGACATGTTTGCGAACATGTCACGGCGCGAGCACTCATCAAATACTTTCAAAGTAGGGCTCGGGGCACTTCAACGGTCCTTTACTCAATACGCCCAAAGTCTCTGCACACGCGCACACAAATACATAAATCAAATCAGAGGCTTAAATGGCATGGGAAAGTGTAGAAAGAATATCATGTCGAGTCAAACGACGCCTTGTCGACGACCTAATCGCTTTGTCAAATTGCGCAGCTACTTACAAGAGCAGATGTGAATATTTGAGACGACAATGCAATATGCCTTCAACATAAAGTAGTCATGAGACACCAGGGCGAATGCGGAAGATGATGAATCATCACAGACCAGTCAGGACACCATTCAAACTCTGATTGGCCATGCCAAATTTACGTCATATCGAGATCCTTGACGTCTCGTCCTCGAAACAGCAGCAAGTTCCACTCTGTGGATCTGCAGACAATGGTGGCTCAGAGGAAGCACAGGCTCATTTTCTAGCCAAAACTATCTATCAAGGCCCTTCTTTCCGTAGCAGAGACCGGGCGAAACATGCCTGCCAGTGCGCGCCTCTGCGGGCTCCCAGCCTCCCAGTAATGTTGCAGCTGGGCTTGGCTCGTAAGCAAACTTCAGCTAGAGAACCATGAGAAAAGCTCGTCGTGCGCAGTCATCCGCTCCAGCAAACTTCCGACCATCATCCTATCGTTCATAGCCAAGATGCGCAGACATGATTGTCAAACATGACATGAACCATGCAAGACATTATTAGCGTGCTAAATGACATCAAATCTGGGAGTAAAAGTCGCTCAGCCCGGTTTAACTTCATTGTCACCCATGTTCAAATCTCTCGACACACTACCCGAGCAATCACACGCGATGTTCTTAGCATCAGACGTGCATTCTAAGCACCGGACCTTGCCGTAACCACATTAAAAGCGTCATACCTTCAATAATTATGCTCCATCCACGGAAGCCACCATCGCAATATGCAGCTGAAGTAACTTATCGATCTGACGTTGTGAGGCGTCTATGCTACAATGTCCGTTTCTTCATGTCCCCCTTTCACCGCTACACTAATGAAGCCGGCTTCGAGGCGTTTTGCGCAATCAAAACGATTCTAGTTGAAACATGGCCAGAATTATTCGCCTCTCAGCTCTCGGAGGAGATGAATAGAGGATACCATGGCAGCTCCGAGCTCACCAAGGGACGCGACGGGTTACAAATGAATCCCCCATTCTACCAGAACGATCCTTCTCTGTGATAGAACTTCTCAAAGGGGCTTCATTTACACCTTGCGCCCTCATTCGAACCCCAATATTCCTTTGTTTCGTCATATTGCACGTGTTGCACTAGTCAAGAGAAAGGATGAGAATCTCATCAAAGAATTTTTTTTTTAAAGAGTAACCCCAGATTCATGTTCCGACTGACTCCATATTTGGCGCACTATTCCATGATTGAGGGCACACTGGTGCATTTTTTGAGGATTTAGACGCTGCTTTTGAACGCTCGGACGTTCTATGTCAAGCATGGAGGTCTAGAGTGGAGGAAGACTTTAGATAGACATGGTTTTTCTTCCCTTATAAAAAAAGCAATAAAAAAGGGGTTGGGGGGAGAAAGAGGGAATAGATTGAGGAAAGTAAGGACGAGCAGAAGTTGCGTTTGAATAGCGGATTACACATTGGACCTTTTTTCTAAATAGGACCAAGGGCGATGATGTTCTTGGGAGTCTAGGAAAGGAACAAAAAGGCTGAATACGGTCCTCATGCGTCACTCTAGCTTTTCAAGCTCTTTCTTAAGACTCCTTTGATCAAACAATGCGATTCACATCGACCTCCTTGAAAGAGCAGACTGTTTGACACTATCTAAGAGAGAGCTCCCTCTAAAGTCTGAGTGTCTTATGACCCTTCGTTGGCTTTTTCAAGGACCAGCTTATGGCCTTGGTCTATGTCAATGGTTTTCGTCCTCGCGCAAATTTGCCGCGAGCTGATGCAGAAGCGTCCGGTTCATGCTGAGGCATCTTGGGCGCTCGTCGTCGCGCCCTTGTCGGCGTTCCCGTCCGCTTCCTTCTTAAAGGGAAGAGGCTGGCATTGTCTTTTTCTTGGTGTGGAAGCTGAACTCGAGACTATTGAGTATTCCTCGTTCTTTGCCGCCAAGGGCTTTGAGCTGATCAAGGGCAACCTCGTAGCAGCCCTTGGCGGGCTGTTTATGTTGGTGCAGGCTTGACGCGAATACGCGAGGTACTTTGGTTAAGCAGTGCCTGCTCAGCCTCTTGCCGGCCTCGACCTTGGAACACTCGCACTCGGTAAAGTCGTTTGCTTCGCAGGCCTTCGAGCGAAAGTGGCAGTCGCCAACGCAGCAACGAGGAGCGTCGACTTCGATTTTTTCTTTCTATGTGTTACCCGCGTACCAGGGACAAAGAAACTTATACGGTACATGATGAGAGAAAAGTGCCAGGAGCCGTGAAAGGCATGTGTAGTGTTCCATGTACAGCCGCAAAGGGGACAAGACGCGATATCTGATCTGCAGTCTGGGAACTATGTCATCTTTACTCATACTTGTCCTGGTTTCTTGTCCCTGCCATATTCGGACGAATCATGTGAATGACGCAGCATAAACGATTCACAGGCATTGGGACAAGACATTGTAGTCTAATGCACGGTCAGTCACAGCTGCAGAAAGAGAACGCTGTCAATCATGCGGGGACATGCCGCGCCGAATCTCGTAGCGCGAGCGCAGGTACACAAACTTGATGCATTCTTTGCCTACCGTGGATGAGGCTCAAAGGTTGGGTGCGAAGACTGACTCTTGTTGGCCCAGGTCTCTGCTAGTTGCGACATTGCCCTATAAGACCCACGCATGTCGCTTTCAGGCATCAAATACTACATACAGTAGTAGTGTGAGAGATCAACAGAGCCCGCACTGCTCAACGCAGGCGGCAAGGACAACCCTGGTGTCAACCATGCATGTAATCTGAGCCATTGTACCACGTATCGATCGATGCCGACGTTCATCTAATTCTTCTTCCTTCTTTTCCCTTTTTTACATGTACCCTCAATAGTCGGCTTCCAGTCCAATTCGAATCAAGCCTTATTCACTCCGTGCTTTGAACCCTTGCATCCGTCATTGGTAAAGGCAGATCACGTCAGTCTGGAAGCAGACGACATCTTTGGGTCCTCATCTTCAGATCTACACTGATAAGCCTCTCGGCTCTCGTTGCCTTTTCTAGGCCAATATAGGAGCAAGATGGGAGTCTGCGCCGTCATTGAACTCTATCAAATTAATCGCTGTCGCGGGCCAACACGCCCGTAAACCTTGCAGCACATGATTTGGATGGCGCAGCGTGGCCACACTCTCCAAAAATGCTGTGTGGCGTGCCGACCATTTTGGATTTGGACGAAAGCGGCCAGCTCAAACTCTGCATCATGGGCGTGGCCTGTTGAGGCGTTGGCTAACGTCAGAGAACGCGGCAGGTTGTCATGGTACAAGAGAGCCGGCGATTTTTCTCCGGAGTAGACGATTGCTAGGCATGGAAAGAATTATACTTAGATTTGCATGTTTCGCATGTAAAGTTGGCATTTTTGTGCTCGGCATAGTTGGCAAGATGTATGGACGCCAAGGGCGCGAACTATCCCAGCCCAGCCACGGCGCGCATGGCAAAGATGGCGAGACACCATGGTGTACAGCGCCAAGATGCCGTGATGCCAGAGTCAAACGCGATCCGGGGATCCAGAAACATCTCAAGCTTTACCCTCTATCCTCGAAAGAAAAGTGAGGGCGTGATTGGCACCATCTGCTCGAGACGCACATGACAACAAAGACAGAGGCATTCCGCCTACGGAGTCCATCAAAAAAAAGTACAAGGAGACAATTGAAAGGCTAGGCTTGGCGCTGGCTGTCATCCTTTGCTAGCCTCACAGAAGGGTGTGGGTATATCTTTGGAAAACTCATCTGCCGTCTCTCTGCACGACAGATTCCAGCGTGCGGGGAGGAACCGTCATGATTGTCTCATACTGTCACTTGTGGCGTTTGCGACAAAACGCCATCCATGCTCGCCCCGCGGCTGATGCTAGCGCAACGTGTCCGGCGACCTAGTAGTTTTGTTCTCCTTGGCGCGCACCGAGATTATACATGTCGCTGTGAAAGACGGCGGTGGACAAATGCATTTCTGAAGAAATAGCAATGATGGTAGTTGCAAGATGCAGAAAGAATCTCAACATGGGAAAGAAACAGGTATTAGTAGTTATCAACTAGGAAAATTAAAATCACCAAATCTCAGACCTAGATTCCCCCGAAGTCGTCTTGACTTGCACACACAACAAGCAACCTTTACAAACATCTGTACTCTTTTGGTATGGATGGGCCAACCAGGGCCCTCGTGGCGATGACTCGGCAATGCCGCAAGTAAAAACGTATAAAAGCCAATAATGGTATCAAAAGCCCAAGAAAAAATCATCTTTCTTTTCCGATATTACATTACCAGACAGCAATTACATGGACCCCCCCGACCCTTTAGACGGTCTCGGTGGCAGGAGCTGTCGGCGCAGCCGTGGCAGTGGTGGTGGTGGCGGGAGCCACAACGGGCTGTTGAGTGGATGGCGCCGCACCAGCGCTCTTGCTGTAGCCGTGGTCCTGAGGAAGCTCGTGGTAGTCGCGGATGGCCAGGCCGAGCGAGGAAGCGGTGATGTTGCGGTGTCCCCAGAGGAACAGAATGCCAAAGACGGGCTTGGCGAGGGCGTCGAGCACGCCGTAAAAGACGGCCTCGGAGTCGGGGCTGATGACGTTTCCTCCCTCGGCGACGCCCCAGGCGATGGGGTAGAGGAACCAGAGGGACAGGGTCCAGACTGAGGTGAGGAGGTAGGTCCTGTGGACGTCGCCGCCATGGGCCTTGGCGTGCTTGAGTCCGATCCAGGCCACGTTCCACACGACGCCGAGGAAGGCGACGCAGCCAAAGGTGAAGAAACCCCACTTGTACGACGACTTGACGAGCGCGCCCACCAGGCCGGTGATGATCATGACTTCGTCCAGGAGGAGGGTGAAGAGGATCGTGGGCGCGGGCAGGCCGGCGGTCAGGAGAATGTCCAGGAGCAGCAGCGGGGTGGTGATGACCCTGACACGATCAGCCGAGAACGGGCGACGCACATTTGACATTGCTTGTCGTGACACACAAAGGAGAACTCACCAGTCAATGTAGCGGACGTAAAAGATTTCGCGAGTGTCACCGCTGACGGTGCCCGCGGACCGCCGAAACTCCACAAAGATGGACGCCCAGCCGAGGTTCGAGGCCATGGAGAAGTAGGCAATCGAGGCCACGAGGGTGATGGAGATGGTGATGTAGTGGAATATGCGGTCCGTCCTGGGTTTGGTGAAGCTGTGGCCGATGAAGGCGAGCGTCATAAAGGCCATGAGGGCCGTCACGGCCCAGTAGACATCGGAGCCACGTGTGGTGATGTGGATGTCGGCCGTGTAACCGTCCACCGTGTCACCGTTGACCTCAATGGCTTTGTTGACCATTTTGCCTTGCTCGCTTTGTGCTGTTGCTTCAAACGTGAGCTGCTCCAAGGATACAAAGGAAGAGGTGAATCACTCTTCGATTGACTCTGTCCAAACCTGTTGCGAGCCAAGTGATGCAGGAAATATATATTACAGTGTAGTGAGGGCAGGGTTGAGAGTTTTAAAGAAGCTTTCTCGGGAAGAAAAAAAAAACGTTGCCTCGAACCAATAAATACAAGCCGCCAGCCAATAGCTCTCGGGACAACGAAAGAGACACACACACCCCGCAAGCCACGCTGTGCCATGTGAAAAAAAAAATCCAGAGCGTGACCAGCTAGGATCAGAGAAACTAAGCACGAAGCGGAATGCGTCCAAACGCTGGGGTCGTCAGAGTTGGCTATGACGTCGACGAGTTCATCTTTGGACGCTTTGGGCGTTGTGCACATCCCGCGATTACAATATGCGCGGAAGAGTCGGCTAGCCGAAAACGCAAGGTTTCTCAAGCTCTTCTCTTCCGTGGGACCCCGTGGGAAAGGGCAAACCAAAAAAAAAATGGGAAAAAAAGAAAAAGAAACCTGCTCATCATCCGGATGAGCTTTCTCCTAGCGTTCCGGAGATGGGCGGGCGGCGGCGGCGGCCAACTTGGCAACTACCAGCCCTGTGCGGCAAATCAGCAGACCTCAGACTGACCCTTTTGAGGGCTGGAACATATGTACATGCAGAGAGGGAAAAGGACTGCGCGAAAAATGCCGGCGTCATGGCGCGAGTCAGGACTAGGATCCGATCTAAGGGATGCAAACGTGAGAAGAGATCTGCCGATGCGCTAGCAGCAAAGTTCTTTTTTTTTGTTTCCCCATGCAACCCAGCCTGTCCTCTTTTGGTCTAATTCTCTCTCTTTTAGCATGTCGTGCTTCGTTTTGACACATTGCTCCGGCATCATGTGCCGTTGTCAACAAAAAAAAACTGTTGTCTCAAACGGCTGGAACGCAGGAAAAAAGGTACAGACAGCGCAAGCAATCTTGGGGGCCAGGCACAAATGTCTCACAATTTCTTGGCAGAGAAGAGAAAAAAATGTCTTTTTCATCAGATGACCTTGTAGGTGAATTCTTTTTGTCGGCGAGACTACCGCGCCCCCAACCTCCCAAGAGAAAGAAAAAAAGAAAAAAAGAAAAAGAATGACAGAGTGCGAAAGCTGCCCTACTCTAGTCGATGCAGGTTTGCTTTTGACGACGCCGCCGCCGTGGTGGTGGTGGTGGACATGCGTGATTGCCATGACCACGCAAGCGCCATCAGCCCAATGATGAGAAACAACAACAGGCTCCAAGATGGAGGAGGGGGGAAAAGTGGCCGGACGGGCGCCGCCGCCGCCAGCTCCCCGCTAGCCGCTGCTGCTGCTGCCCTCTTCTCCGACCCATCCGGCTCGCCGCTGCTGCTCCACGGCTTCTCCATGCCCAGCTCCTCAAGCACCTGGCTCGAGGTGAGTTTGCTCCCGGCCAGACAGATGGGCATGCCGGCGCCCGGGTGGGTGCTCGAGCCAACAAAGTAGCACGACTCGATGCCGGGGCACTTTGTGCCGGGGCGGAAGCTGAGCACGTTGAAGAAGCTGTGGCTGAGGCCCAGGATGGCGCCCCGGTCCAGGTTGAACAGGGCCTTCCATGTGACAGGTGTGTTGACCGTTTCCTTGACAATGGCCTGTCTCAGCCCCTTGGCTCCCGTGCGGGCCTCGACAGTCGAGAGGACCACGTCGCGCGCGCGGTCGACCAGCGCGTCCCAGTCCTGCTTCTGCCTGGTTTTTTCGTCGACGATTTTGTCGTCGTCGTCTTCGTTTTGCAAGTGCCCGACGGGCACCAGGGCCACGAGAGCCTCGCCATGGGCCGGCGCGGCCGTGCCATCAATCTTGGAGGGCACGTTGAGGTAAAAGGACGGCTGGTCCGGCATCTGGTTCCGGTCAAAGATGGCGTCAAACGACTCACGGTAGTCCCTGGCCAGGAATATGTTGTGCGCCTCGAGCCCGTCGACCTTGCGCGACAGGGCCCAGTAGAAGGAAATGGAGCTGCAGGACGCGTCGCGCCTCGAGAGCCCCTGCGTCACGCGCGCCGGCAGCGGCAGCAATTCCCTGGCCGAGTAGACGAGGTCGGCGTTGACGACGACCACGTCGGCCTGCAGGTGCTCGCCCGACGCGAGCCTGACGCCCGTCGCGCGCCGTGTCCGCTCGTCGACCGTCACCTGGGCCACCGCGGTCCCGAGCCGGTACGTCACCCCCAGCCGCTCCCCGACGCCAACCAGGGCCTCGATGATGCGGTGGAAGCCCCCCCGCGGGTACCAGATGCCCTCGGCAAGCTCCGTGTACTGCAGCAGCGAGTACGTCCCCGGCGCGTTGAAGGGCGACATGCCCATGTACATGCTCGCAAAGGTGAAGACGCGCCGCAGCCGCTCCGACCGAAAATACCGCGCCGCCCGGCCGTACATGGACTCGAACGGGTGCAGCGTCAGGACATGCCGCGCAAAGCTGGGCCGCAGCATCGACAGCAGCGACGTAAAGTTCTTGCGAAGCACATGCGTCACGCTGAGCTCGTAGTGCCGATGGCTCTCCCGCAGCCACGACAGGTACTGCTCGAACCCGTCCTTGCCCTCCCACTTCTCAACCTCAGTCTTCATGCGCGCCATGTCGGTCGACAGTTGGAACCGCTCCCCGTCATGGAACCAGACGTTGTAGTTGGGCTCGCACTTGAGCAGCTCCACGCCCTCCTCCTCGAGCGACGTGCCCAGGTCGCGAAAGGCCTCGGCGAAAAGGTGAGGGAGCAGCACCAACGACGGGCCCTGATCGAATCGCTGCGTGTGCGTGTGTGTACATCATGTGTGTCTTGTTTCTCAGCACCAGGTCAAGAGATTCGTTCCACTGCTCAGGGGACAAGCTCCTCGCGGGAAAAAAAAAAAAAAAAAAAAAAAAAAGGGCATGGTTCTGTACGAAGCCGCCGTGACTTACGTATCCTTCGTAGTGAATGAGCGAACATCTCCCACCCGTAAAGTCATTCTTCTCAACGACGGTGACGTCGAGGCCAGCTTTGGCCAGTCGAGCGGCCGTAGCTACTCCACCGATTCCTGCTCCTGTTGGAACGTGTGAGCCGACGCGCTTTTCTCTCGGGACTTTTCACCTTTTTTTCCTTTTTTTTTCTCTTTTTTTCTTCTTCTAATTTTACTTTTTCTTTCTTTTTCTCTTATTCTTTTTTTTTCCTTATTTCCTTAATTTTTTTAGTCAAGCATCAGGAAAGAGCACAGCTTACCGACCACAATGGCAGATTTCCTGCCACGCCCTCTATCCGCCATGGTCTTTTCCCAATCAAGAGCGGCCGAGTTGCCGATCCTATGCTGAATGCGCAGTTTTTTTTTTTTTTTTTTTTTCCCTTTTGTAAAAATCGACGAGTTGCGACGCGAGGGGAAGAGAGGGGGGGAAATTTGCTTTACGCTCCTCGGCGTGAGAGGGAGAAAACTCAAGAACTCTTTTTTTCTCCTTTGGTACGCGTTTCTGTACTGTACGTATGTATGTATGTACTTTTAAAGTCTATGACGCCTCGGCGTCCATTTGCATGGTAGGGCTGCTCAAATCAGGAGTGGTGCTCCATCAGCACGACGCTTCAGCCTCGGCCCCCCCTTTTTTTTTCTTTTTTTTTCCCTCTTTTAATTACAGCGTATTACTTCGTAGCATGCCTGGTCTATCTTGTTCCTTCACGATGAATGTCTGTCACGGTTTTTTTTTTTTTTTTCAAATCTCGCTCATTAAAAGTGACGCTTTCATTCTACTTGCATGGCAGATAAATTTTCCTGAGGCGTTGCGGCTGTTATCTACCTATGGAAAAAAAAAATGTGATGTATCTTTTCTTGTTCCGTAGGACCATGGTTCTGGTAGGATCTTGCCAAGATTCACATCACGACTCGTGGGGTTTAGTCTGGCGGACCACACCACCATGTCCGGGGACAGCCGTATTCCGCTTATCGTTTGGCAAATACGAGGGGTTAAGGGGCTGATCATTATTCCCCGACAAGCAAGCCATTCCAGTGATTCATCAGGCCACGATTCACGGGCCGGTGGCTCATCCATTGCATCCTTTGTCGTCGCATTGGCCGCCATTACGAGCCTGCATGGCCTTATCGACGCAAAGCGCATGGGATATATGTGTGTACGTGGCGCAATGCTCTGTTGTGTCGTGGACGATGAGACCCCTGACATCGAGGCGTCATGCATCTTTGTACACCGTCACCAACACCCCCCCACCACCACCACCAAAACAACCTTGTCAGCCGTCTATCTCTTGCTCAGTGCTTTTCAGCCCGTCTATCTCTTGCTCAGCGCTTGCCAGCCGACTCGGAGTCGTCGCATCCTGGGAACGGTGGCCCTGCCCGCCTTGACCTGGTACTTGCCGTCCTTGAGCACCCGCCCAATCTCCATGTAAGCCCCTACCACGACGCGCATGGGAGCCCGGGCCTCGGCCGGCAGGGCTTCAATCGCGTCCTTGGCGTCGAGGTAGATGCCGTCGGCCTTGTCAACCAGACGTTCTCGCAGCATCAGCAGGCTGCGGTCTTGGGGGTGCGCCACAACTTCCTCGGGCGTCAGGCCCAGCTCTTTGAGCCAGCTCGTGGGAAGGTAGACTCGGCCCATGCGTGCGTCGACGACAATGTCGCGCGCAATGTTGATGTACTGCAGCGCGAGCCCCATCCGCTCTCCCGACCTGATGAGGTATTGACGGGTGTCTCGGGGTAGGTCGGAATGCGTGTGGTGCAGGACGAGCTCTAGGCACATCCATGCGACTGTGCCAGCGACGCGTTTGGCGTACATTTCCAGGTGCTCGTAGTCTGCAATAGGCCATGCCCCGTGACCGTGCGCCTCCTTTCTGTCGTCGGCGGCGGCGGCGGCGGCTCGCTTGCCCGAGAACTGTAAATCTGTCTCGAAGCCGTCCAGCAGGCTGTGGAGCGGCGAGCTGGAAATGAGGTCGCAGGGCAGGTGACGCAGGGCCGCGTGTGTCTTGGAAGGAAACGCCTCGTCGAGGAGGGCGTCGACGTCGTCGTGCCTCCCTTGGAGGTTCCCGTATCGCACGTCGAGGAAATCCCGCAGCTTCGCCACGTAGTACACGGCCACCTTGGGTTCGGCGGCGTTGTCCACCAGGTCATCGGCGACGCGGCAAAACGAGTACAGCAGCATGAGGTCGATACGCAGACGTCCGTCGAAGAAGGCGCTCGCAAAATTGAAGCTGCGGCTCTTGCTCTGCAGCCGCGCGACGGCGTCCTGGATGGCGTGGATGCGCTCGTCGTCATAGCGGGACGAGGGCAGCAGCAGGGCCCTGACGAGCGTCGCCGGCCACGGGAGCTCGGGGGCCGTGGGGAAGACGGCTGGGAATGCGTGCAAGACGGCGACGGCGTTGTCAAAGGCAAGCAGGCCGAAGACGACGAGGGTGTTGGTGGCCAGGAAGAACAGGGCCTCTTCCACCTCGAGGCCGCGCCACACGTGGATGCCGAGTTTGGTGCCCGCCTCAATGACCCAGGTGCCGCGCCGGAGCGCGATTGTGTCGACGATCCAGAGATAAACGGTCGGCACGAGGATGGGCACGAGCGAGTTGCCCAGGGGCAGCCTCTGGATGAAGGAGCCGGACAGACTCCAGAGCAGCAGCGCAAACGGCCCTGCCCAGACGAGGATCAGGCCCATGTACGTTCCCACGCCGCCAAGGGCGACAGCCCAGGCTCCTCCTACGACGGCGCAGAGGAGCGCGAGGGTGACGACATGCCGGCAGACGCTTCGCCGCCGTGCACGTCTCGCGCCCACAGAGTCAGGACGCAAGTAGGCGGCATGGAGGGTGGACTTGTTGAGAATCAGATACAGCAGACTCGTATTGTACGTCTGTATGACGAAGAAGAAGAGCTCCTCGACGGGAATGTGGTAGAGCTTGAGGCCGACGACGACCTCGGGCGGGTATGTCCAGACTTTTTGGCGAATGAGATACGAGTCCCAGGGGATTGTTGACACGACGGCGATCAACACCAAAAAGCTCACGCGGTAAATGTCCAGGCGCGTGGAGAAGGGACGATAGAGGTAGGTCAAGGCCAGGGCTGGCGGTATCGTGTACTTGAGGTGTCTGGGCTCGACGCGTCAGTTGGGTCTCGGAACTCACGCAAGGGGGGGGATTTTGGCATTCCACTGCATACACGAGAGCATATTCAAAGCCCATGATGGTGTTTTTTTCTTTCTTTTTCCTTTTTTCTTTTTCCCTTCTATGTGAAGTGGGGGGAGAAGTCTTGTTTCCTTTTATCTTTTTTTAAAAAAAATAAAAATAATAAAAAATAATAAAAAGAAGAGGAAAATGACGCAAAATGAGCAACAAGACAAGAAGAAGCAAGTCTCAGATGGTCAGCATCGAATGTGGCCAGACACGCGCAGCAACGTCATTTGGATCCTTTTTCACGGAGACACGGCGGTAATGGCGACGGCGATGGCGACGACGGCGAGAGGAGAGCACTCTGCGAATCACAGCCTGGTTAGGACGCAAGGATAAGAAGAAAGAAGACAAGACGCTATGGCTCGGGACAATTGCAGGTGAGATATGGTCCACAAGCCTTGTGAATGCATATCGGCCCTGCTCGCCCAACCAGGCGCGCCGTGCGCTGACGAATATCGTCACAGCAGAGACAGGCCCATCATGGGGATGGTGAGTGGCATCAAATGTCTGGTCATTTTTGGGGAGTTCGGAGTGGGAGGGGTGGGCATGCCGCGGCACGAAGCGAGATTGTTTTGCCTCGCACGGCCGAAAATCGAACTTATCTGGCCAAATGAATGCAGTGAGTGGGTCGGGCGATGGTTTTCCTAGTCTTTGTTTTGGCACCACGTTCGAGATTGGGCGTGTCTGGCTGGGTTCGTTCTAGTGAGGTACTGTACAGTAATGGTTGGGGCCGGGATAACCGGAACCTCGTTGGAAGCCCATTCCGCCGCATCACGGCCAACTAATGGTACGTAGTTGCAGGGCAAGATGCAGGACAGGGCTTTACTTGCAAGGGGTGGGTGACAGGGCCGGTGGAGGATGGAGGATGGAGGAAGACGGCCGGGGTTTCAAGCCTGGTCCGGAAAAAGTCTCCCGTACGAGATTGATACGGTGCCGTAGCGACCTCGGGTATACGAGAGTTGCACCGAGTAGGTAGTAGGTACCTACCCACAGCACATCACAAGCGCGTCATGGACTGCAGGTGTCTGTCTGGGTGGCAAGTGACTTTTCCGCCCCCAGAGCAGAGCAGAGCAGAGCAGAGCAGAGCAGAGCAGAGCAGAGCAGAGCAAAGCAGAACACGCGCGGTATCGATATCGGCTTCGGTCACCCCCCCCCCCCCCCCCCCCCCCCCCCCCCCCCCCGCGTCCCTCCCAGGCGCCTGGGGCATCCTGATTAATGTTCATCGCTCTTCCTCTCGCTGCGCAGCATCGAGAATAACAGAAACCCGAGCGTGCGGGCCAGACGACATGTCTGTCTCATCCATCTCGTAGGGCTGCGTGCGTACGGAACTAGGAATTCGACATAGCGCCATCTGCCGAAAAATCGCCCCGTCTCGCATCGTCACCGTCCGTCCGTTCCAGAGCAATGGTCACTAAAAAGCCAGAGTTCCTGGCAACTTTCCCTACTCCGGCAACTAGCTAGCACCGATCTCCTCAAGATCAGATGCTCAAGTTTGCTTTTTGGGGCGCTGCGCGCGCTCCACAAATTTCCCATCTCAACGCCGGCCCATCAACACACCCGTCCGTTTCTTGAGCAGCTTCGGCCGCCATAATTCTTCCTTTCTCCCGCAGTCATGGCTTGTTCCGCCGTGACTCTCTCTCTTCAATCCACTTCTTTCAATCTCCAGCAAGAGCCCGTGTTGGAGCATCATGGGTTCGTTTCTCGCTTCCGCCTGGTCTCGGCAGAGACGAGACGAACCAGCCCGGCGACGAGGAGCTGCCACGCATGACCCGTCTCATCTGTAAGCTTCAACTATTATTTGTTAAATGTGAAAAGAAAAAGTAGAAGAGGAAGAAGAAGAGGAAGAAGAAGAAGAAGAAGAAGAAGAGGAAGAGAGGAAGAAAATAAAGAGAAAGAGAGAAAGATATTGAAGACAAGATGGAGAGGGAGGAAAAGGGGAGAGACAGAGAGAAAAGATGGCTGACTCGCTGTCTGTGATTCATAGATATTTCCAGGGAAACTTTGCGCCCATCCACCAGACCTCTCCTCTGGCCCCTTGTCCGTACTCCGGCCGCCTGCCCAACGATCTGATCGGAGGCCAATATGTACGCAACGGAGGCAACCCTGTGTCGCACAGGGATCCGGGCCAGAAGGCTCATTGGTTCGACGGCGACGGCATGCTCTGCGGCGTCGCATTCTTCATGCTGCCAGACGGTCGCATCGAGCCTCACTTCGCCAACCAGTACGTCCTGACCGACGTGCACCAGTTCTCGGTGGCGACGCCGCTGCTACGTCGTCCCGTCATGCCCTCCATCGCCACTCTCATCGACCCCTTGTCCCGGCTCGTGGCCATCGTCGCCATTGTCCTACGCTCCATCTGTCTCATCCTGCTGTCTCATCTTCCTGGCTCCTCGCAGGCCATTCGGAAAATCTCCGTCGCCAACACGAGCATCCTCTACCATGACGGTCGTGCTCTGGCCACGTGCGAGTCTGGGCCCCCCATGCGCGTCTTGCTGCCGTCGCTCAAGACCATTGGCTGGTACAATGGACATAGGGCCGAGGGCGAACCCGATGACGGCAACTCGTCCTCCTCCTCCTCCTCCTCCTCCTTCTCCTCCTCTGCGATTCCCTTTGGCGGTGCTGGACCGTTGGCCTTTCTCCGGGAATGGACCACGGCGCATCCGCGCCGCGATCCTCGCACCGGCGACATGCTGCTTTACCACTCGACCTTTGTGCCTCCCTACATCCGGTACTCCATCATTCCCGAGGGCGAGGGATGGGAGGAGGAGGAGGAGGAGGAGGAGAAGGCGTCGGAGCCGGCTCGCCGCTCCAGGCGCCTCGTCAACGTGCCCGTCCCGGGCATCACCTCGCCCAAGATGATGCACGACTTTGGCGTCTCATCCAAGCACACCATCATCCTCGACCTTCCGCTGTCGCTCGCGCCTCAGAACCTGGCGCGCAACGTGCCCGTCGTGTCGTACGACACGTCGTCCCCCTCGCGGTTCGGCGTCTTCCCCCGCCACGATCCGTCCCGGGTGCGCTGGTTCGAGACGGCGCCCTGCTGCATCTTCCACGTCGCCAACGCCTGGGACTCGGCCGATGCCGTCCATCTGCTGGCCTGTCGCCTGACGTCGCCTTCGCTCGTCTTCGCCGCCGGCGGCCTGCCCGTCGATCCTGACGACAATGACGAGTGCCGGCTGTACTACTATCAATTCCCTCTCAACTCCTCGTCGTCACGCATCGTCCACGAGTGGGCGCTCCTTTCGTTGCCCTTTGAGTTTCCGTCCGTCAATGGCTCCCTGTCCATGAGCGCAGCACGCTACGTCTACGGTTGCAGCTCGGCCTCGCACTTTTCGGCTGCTCTTGGACGAGCCGTTAAGATTGACTCGCTCGTGCGGGTCGATGTGCTGCGGCTGATAGCCCGCGGCATCGCCAACCCGCCGACACCCGTCACCGGATCCGTCGACTCTCGTTCCAAGGACGAGATTCTGGCGTCGACCGACCCAGATGATGCCGTCCACATATTCCAGCTGCCAGAGGGCTGGTTCGCCCAAGAGCCTCGCTTCGTGCCGCGGAAAGACGGCAAAGACGAAGAGGACGGCTGGCTGCTGACCTACGTCTTTGACGAGCGGCAGCTCACCGAGAGCGGCTTCGCCGGTGCCGATGCCAAAAGCGAGCTGTGGGTCATTGACGCCACGAGAATGCGCGAGGGCATGAAAGCCGTCGTGGCCCGGGTCGCGCTGCCGCAGAGAGTCCCGTACGGCTTCCACGGCAGCTGGTTCACCAAGGAGGAAATTGAGAACCAGAGGCCCTGGGAGACGGTGAGAAGCTCCTTGCTGCCCATGGCGGGGAAAAAGGAAGGCCAGCACCGGGGCTGGTGGCCGAAAATCAGGAATGCCTTGTTGGCGTACCTCGGATGAGGGCCCGACGAGACACCTGTCATTACGAAGTTTATGAATCATGATAGTAATCTCGGACTTTTTTGCCGTTGGTGGCACTAAGCATATCGCCATGGCGCTTCAGATTGTCATCGGTCTAGAAAAAGGAGGGGCGTTAAGCTAACGGGGAATGCTTGCAATGTACAGATGTAGTAGTAATCAAAAACCGCTCAGCCACATCCACAAAGCCGTGATTCCTCCACAGCTGGCATGGACTGGAGATGGGGTGACTTGAAGTTGTTCGAGGAGTGGTCGACCCAGGCTCCCAGACGCATATCTTTGGTCAGAATGGCCTATCTTGAATTTATAATGCATCCTTTTTTAGCCCTGATATGTCTTTGTCTATGTCTATGTCTATGTCTATGTCCATTTCTGTTTATGCTCCTTTTTTCCCTTTTTTTTTCTCTTTTTCTCCTTTGTCTTATATCTCTCTTCTTTCACATCTCTCTTGGAATTAAACCCAGAAAACCGGGGAAATTCCACAACACGCAAGCAGACTTGGCAGATGAACAAAAAACACCCCGGCCCAAGGCACTCAGTAGCACTTGCCGACAGGATACGCCATATTCCGCGAATAGTACTCCGTGGCCGGACCCGGAAAAGGAAACAAGACATCCGTGCCCTCGGCCGTGCCGCACCCGTTGTTCACATTCGCCACAAACATGGCTGGTCTGGAGTAGAAGGATTCGTACGCCGTCTTGTCGGCAAGCTGCTGCCCACCGCTCTGAATAGTGACATGCGCGCAATTCATGTACATCTCCCTGTTGCCGATCCTGTTGAACCAGGTCCATGCAAAGAGGGCGTCGCCGGCAGGAGTGTCGTAGGGCAGGGTGAAGACCCAGTTCTGCACGAGCGGACAGGCCCCAACGTATGAATGGATTGCTCGCCAGGTGTTGCCCTGGTCGTAGGACAGGGAGACTTGGCACGAGCCTCCGCCGTGAGATGCGCCCCCGACGATGCTGATGTTGTAGGCCTGGCCGGCTTGCCATGTGGCCACCGACTGGCCCTGAGGTGTGTGGAGGAGGGAATGGTACCCTTTGCAGGGAAAGTTGGCGCCCGAGGCGAGCAGAGGAGACGTCATGGAGTAGTCTATGCCGCTGGTGCTGGTCAAGGAGTTGTGTTTTGAGCGTAGCGGAGGTGGCCAGGCCATTTCCATGTGGGCTGCGACGAGAGCTGCTGAGCCCAGAATGGAGATGAGAAGCATTTTTTTTTTTTTGGAAGGCTAACGACGTGAGATTTTGATGCGAAATAGTACTGTTGGGGAGTCGTGAGGCCTTGCTGCTGTGAGATGAGTTGGATGTGTATGTGTATATATATACACATGTCTTGGTTGTCCCTTAATTTATATACGCATCCACGAAAATACTGAATGGACTCTCCAACCCTCAGGTGTCGGAGCTCATTTGCAGCCAATTTCTTTCTTGCCCTCGCCACATTACACCTTCGTCACAATATGCCGCGGTCAAAGCCGCAGTCTGTGGACAAGATTGAAACGCCAACGTCGCCATTGTGACCCCGGGGCGTGCGTTGAGCCTCTGAAATGCTGTACGTACATGACCGGCTGTCCGAGACTGCATGTACAACTCGTCAGTGGGACACACACGTCACGTCACTTCATCTCTTCTCACTTTTTCACCCCGTGGATGAGAAATATTGTGTCATTTTCTCGGACATACACGTCTCGCTCGCACCACTTTTCACATGGGTACAAGCAAGGGCAAAAAAACCTGAGCCCATTGGGAATCCCATCTCCGTGTAATAGTTCAAAGTCTTTGAGTGGGGGAGGTTCACGGGATTATATTGCCTTGGCACGGACATAGTCGGCTCCCGATTTGCGATCCCAGCTCGCTCAGGAGGAGGAGCATTTACGTAATTTTGGTGACCCGATTTCTGGATGCGAACAACGGAACCAAGAAAGCTGTCATGCAGTGCGCTTGGATCAGTCAGTGGATCCTTTTCTTCAGTTGTAAATGACACGGCGCCTGATCTGTTGTCTTGCCTTGGAAGCAAAGAAAAAAAAAATTTTGTCACCATCGGAGAAGAAACAGCCCTGTTGGATCCAGCTCCAGGTCCAACCTCCGATGCAGTCAACATGATTTGTAGTGATCGAACCTCGACGGCGCGTCACCCGTCGGTCCGGTTGCTGCTTCAACGACGAGTTGAACGGGCTTCGCCGAGACGAACCCACGGCCCACTAAACAGGCTCACGTCTTTGTCAAAGAGACGTCAAGTTGACAGATTTAGAAACAACGCCGACGAATGGCCGATGTTCAAATGTGTATGGGCGATTGCATCATGTGAGAACAAATCTCATATCTGTGTCGACACTGTTGGAGGTTTCCATGACGTCTCACATCAACACACACCTTGGATGCAGTTGACAAACTCGTAAACGGTCAAGGATATGTTATGAGACCTTCAATCGTGTCACGACCTCGGCTTAAGTCAGTGCTGTTAGTTTCCTTCGTAACCCAGGTTTCTTTTCTCCAACGCAATCCTGTGCGATTCAGTGTGACGTCTGCGGCTTGCAGAAAACTCCACGTCCATTACTCTCAGATGCAACGTCAACAACAATATGTTGCGCTCGCGAGAAGATGAAAAGGGAAGAAATAAAACAAGTTAAATATATCAAAACCAGAGTCATGCATCTAACCGTGATCCGTATCGCTCATGAGGTATGCACACTGCTCCCGAAAACTCCGAATACCATTTACACAGCCAGCAGAGCTCCATTGGAAGTTGGGCGACCAGAAATTTACACACACAACTTGGCCGTCTCCTCAGCCATAGTGCAGCCATAGTGGACCTTTTTTCGGGCATCGAATTGGCTACATATCATTCGCTGGTGGATTCAAACTCGGCCAAGAGCTCTCTTTCGAGCTCTTCGTCGTCGGCGTCGCCACCATTTGGGTCCTTGGCCAGCGACGTGTCCGTGGAGACGCCCAGAGATTTTTGTGGAGTTGCCTCGGCCGCGGCTGCTGCCGTCATCACAAGTCCCGACGATGCCGCATCACTCGTAGGCCCCAGCGTCGGTTCCTCGTGGCCCTGGTCCTGATCCTTGTCCTGGATGTCGGTTCCGTTTGGGATACGTACAGACCTCAGGCCTGTCGCTCCCCTATTTCTCGACAGCCGCTGCTTCTTTACCAGGACGCTCTCGCCATCAACCATGTTGCCATCTTCATCTGAAGTGTCGTCCATGACCTGCTTCCGCTTTCTGTCATTCCTCTCAGTCGTCTCCTCCGCGCTGCTGACTGCGCCAATTCCCCTGTCGGCTTTGACTGGACTCCCGCTCCCCATTGTGCCACGGTCAGCTTCTAAGTCCATATTCTCGTCTCGACCTTGATCTTCTTTTTCGATTTCCCCCTCCTCCTCTTCCTCCTCCTCCTCCTCCTCCTCCTCATCATCATCATCCTCATCATCATTCTCCATTTCCTCGTCGTCGCCGTCGTCGTCATCGTCATCGTTATCCGTCCCGAGAAAATCTTCCAAGTCCTTGTCTGCTGTGGCCCAATCAAAGTCTTTCAGATCACGGCCTTCTGTGTCTGCGTTCTCGGTCTCCGATGTTGGTTCGGTCGTATCATCAGAGCGTTCGCGGTCTGCTATGATGTTCAGGTAATATGGCCTCTCGTCCAATCTGCGCCACTGGCTTAGGCAGTCAATGAGCCACTTGTGGTTCACAACCTTGATGCTAGGAATCTTGACTGCCTGCTGCACTTTCTTGGTACGAGGCCGATCCAACGACACAACCAAGTGAGTAACACGACGCGAAACACTGTCGAGGACTTGGGCGCCAAAGGTTTGCGCCTGCATGCCTATTTCCGAGTCCTCTATTCTCACTCCAAGAGGCACCAACCCAGACAGGACAATCACCAGTCCCGACAGCACGTTGGACTTGAGCTCGTCGAGAATGTCGCCGACATCAGGAACCATGGACAGATCGACACCATCGTCAGTGGACGACCGACGCCGGGGCTTGCTGTGGCCGGGTGCATGTTGGGGCTCGGCCTGTCGCCTTTCTTCTCGTCTACGGTCGTATGTCTCGTAGAAGGAGGAATGGAGATCAGTGAGGTGATCTTGTAGCGCAATGAGTTCTTCGTCGTCATCGCTGAGAAGGTGTTGTCTTGGTTGTGTCGGGAGTGCGTCGCTGCTGGCCTTTTCATCTTGGGCCGAAAGTTTGTCTTCCTTGTCCAATTCCTCCTGCATGTGAAGGAGCGGGCGCTCCGTCAACTGCTTCTCCAGCGTCTTCTCCTGCTCTTCCGCCTGGATCTTGAGGTTCGCTTCACCATCGGACCCACCCATTCGTGCCAGTTCCTCGAGGGGCGACGTCTTGCCTTCGGCCGGCATCGGGCCACTGGAGCCTTGGGTGTCACTGTTGTCGACGGCTGATGTCGGCGGCCCACCTCCGTTGGACTGGGCAGGAGCTGGAGGGATGTCGGTCCGCTTGGGCAGAAAACTCGAATTTATGTCTCCAATGCCCTTGAAGAAGTCATACGGCACGACTTTGATGAGGTTGGGCCGGTTTCGAGGCCACACGTCAGCCCTGTCGTCAATGATGACCACCATGTTGGTGCTGACAGGAAAGAGTCGTTGTAAGCTCTTGGAAGTAATGCTGCCGTTCTCGTCCCGGCTGATGACGCGATTGCCAAACAGCTTGCGGTCTGGGTCAACGATGCGGGCAATACTCAGTGCATATGCGCGCGTGCCCATAGTGTACACGTGTAGCTCGTAAAGCTTGGAGACTTCCTCGAGAAATTCTTGCAGCCCCGGTCGCAACTTGATATAGTACGTGCAGCCGCTGGCGAGACCGCGTGGTCCGTCATCATTGAGTTGAAAGCTCTTGACATCCTTGACGGCCTCGTGGTTCGGGTTGGAAGCATCACGTTGCCACTCGCCAACAGTTGGCTCTATGCAGGCGTGTATGATGGTCTGGTCCAGATCGACGACAAGGCTCAGTTTCCGTTGACGGAGCAGGCGCTTCTGAGTGTCGTGCTCAGCCTTTGTTGCTACGCTCTCGCTGACCATCAATCCGGTTTGGTCAT
Organism: Hypocrella siamensis; assembly: GCA_000731825.1. Classification (NCBI taxonomy): domain Eukaryota; kingdom Fungi; phylum Ascomycota; class Sordariomycetes; order Hypocreales; family Clavicipitaceae; genus Hypocrella; species Hypocrella siamensis. The sequence continues at coordinate 1,987 of JMQE01001734.1, read as the reverse complement.
GAGTCATGTTGATCATGGCGCGATCGGTGTCCTTCTCCTCACTAGCCCAGTTCACCTCGGTCATGTCGGCACCGCACAAGCTGCATAGCCCTTGGATCTGTACCTCGTGGCTGCAGGCCTCCTCCACCATCATGCAAGGAACGTCGGCGCTGATGACGCTGCCCTCCTGGATGCGCCATTCTTTAAGCTTTCCCTCGGCAGGGCTGTCGTATTCGGTGTATGTCGTCTCGTCAACCCACTCATCATCGCCGACTTTGCGCCGCCAGTTGAATTTGTACTCGATCACTGTCTCCTGCTTTCGGATTGTGTCTCCCGGCGATTTTAGGAGCTTCGTTATAGTGATGGGGTAATGCAAGCGCGAGCCTAGGGGAACAATCTTGTCGAACATGGTGAAGATTGTTAGGGGCGTACGGCAAAGCAAAAGCGGTAAAAGCGCTGAATCGAAGGTTCGGAGCTTGCGGGAGGTCGGTGGTCAAATCGGCAAGGTGCAAGAGATCTCCTATGCAACATTCCTGATTCGCGAAAGTCAGCCCGAAGAAAAAGTCGTTTCGACAGCGACAATGATCCTGCTGACAACGTGAAGTCGTACTTATCGGTGGAACCCCCCGGACTCAATCCTTCCCGTGGAATCGCCTTGGATCAAGCCCATGGCCTACTATTGATCAAGGCCGCGTTGCACGTATCGCCGGGGATGCCGCGTCGGCGGCGGCGGCGGCGGCGGCGCGTCTGCCCTTTGGTTGCAGATCCGTGAACGACGGGTATCGCGTAGTTTGGAGCTTCAGTTTGTCAAAATGCGTCGGTCGCCGGACCTGCAGCGTGCAGTCGAGCGGAAGTTCGGCGAGGAAAAGGGCGCGGTGACAAGCAAAGGTTCGAAAATGGCTGGGTGGTGGTGGAGAGGCAAACAGAGCTGTTGGCCGTTGGGCGAGGCGTGTTACCAGTTCACCAGCAAACATCTCCTTACCTGGGCAGGTTACCGTGTCGGCAGAGAGACCATCAAAAGAAACCAACCGGTGGGAACCGGCGTCTGAGGGGCCAGGTTGCAGCGAGTACCGCGGCATTGCAGGCTATAGTCACGTGATGTCTATCGAGGACCAGTGGCGATGACAAAGGAGACAAAGGAGACAAAGGCGGCCAAAGGCAGCCAAACGTGTTTGAGCGTGCAGCCAAACGGCAAATTGTTCCGTTCCTTCCCCTGCGCGAAATTGAGACAAGTCAGACGTGCATTTGGCAAAATGCAGTTTCCTCCGTCTGTAATGGCCTAAGCAGCCAATGAGGTGGGGAACATCATGAACCTTGTGTTGAGACCTCGTTGGTCACGCCGAATGATAGCTACCCTAAACATCCATTTTTGTCAGCAGGCAGACAATTACGAAAACTCCTTGTGCTGGCTCTGGAAGTAATGCTGCGGATCGCGAATTGCTTGAATGGCGGTGTACCTGTCTTAATTTTGTGCTCATTGACTTACACGTCTAATTTTACTGATCGAAAGGTTGACACGTTTGTTCCATGCAAAACCCAGCCAGTCCATTTATCGCAGTAGGCTGTCAACATCCAAATCACATCTATGCAACATTTTCCAAAGCGAAATCATAGCACACCTGAGCCTGTAGCTATGATGTGATATATTTGTCTCATTTACATCCTGACACGAGGCACATCCAAGGACACCAAAAGACGCTCCATGCCTACTCAGTGCACCCCATATCATTTCAGTCACATCTGCAGCAAAAAAAAAAACAACTCGAAACAATCCAACGCCTGCGTTCTCATATGTTTCCTCAAGCAGCTGCCTGCACCACTTTGAAGCCTTCAGACACGGTCTTTGTTATTTCCTCATTCTTATGTGGCAAAAGCCCGAGTGCAAACGCAACGTCGTTCCACTGCCGCTCTGTTTCGCACCTTGGCAGACGAGCTGCAAGCTTGTCTGCCAGCTGCTTGGCATGTTTGTCCTAAACACATCGTTAGAATGAGAGATGGCGTTTGGGGG
>JMQE01001733.1:0-12960 GCA_000731825.1 Hypocrella siamensis | reverse complement strand
GAGAGAGAGAGAGAGAGAGAGAGAGAGAAAGAGAGAAAAGGGGGGGGGGGGAGCTTGCCTTGCTTCCCGAGCGTGCTCGAGCATCCAGTTGGTGTCATTGACATTGACCTTTCGCTTCTTGTATTCCGGCTTGCCGTTCGAGGCCGGCACCGAGGGTACGTTTGTGTGATATACAGCACTTGCGCCGTGCCACGCCACGTACTGGTTCTTGTTGTACGGCTCGCCGGGAATGAACCGGTCGTCGGGATCAGCCACTTGGCCTTCGATGACGCCCTCGGCCCGAAGCTGGGCCACGTTGTAGTCGTCGGTAATGCGTTTGCCGCCCACCACTATCCTCGCGCCAAACTCGCGGAAGACTGACCTGGCCGTGACCACACCTATAGACCGGCCCTTGTAGGAGTGAGGGATGATGTCCCGCTCAATCATGTCTCGCTTCTCCTCGTCGTCAACTATGATCTTGTGCAGCTTGCGGTGCTTGGTGAAGAACAGGTAGCTGTCTCTGAAGCCGACGCAGCGGGCCGGCTCCGTCGACAGCATGTACAGCCGGGTGCCTCGCCCGAGCAGGGTGAAGGTCCGGCAACGATACTCGCGCCCGCCCTCGAGGACCCCCGATTTGTCGACCTTGGTCTCGCCCTCTGCATCTTCCGGAAGCACACACTCGTCGTCCACAATCTCAGCCACGTTGCCGTCCGCATCAATGACCTGCTCAGCCTTTGGTGCTGCAGGGCCTCCCTTGCGGCCGCCGCGACCCCTCCATCCTCCCCTCCCGCGACGTCTGGGCGTGTCTTCCGTCACCGTCACCATGGGATCCCAATCGGGGGGCTTGTTCTTTGGCGGCCGACCCAGTCGCTTCCGGCGCACCGTTGGCTGCGGCGCCGGGCTCGCGTCTTTGGCAGAATCTTCATCCCTGGCTGTCGCTTCTCGGTCCTTGTCGTCGTCGTCGTCGTCATCGTCGTCTTCATTAGCACCGTCGTCCATCTTTGACTCGTCCTGCTCATCCTCGTCATCTTGCGCAGTCGCTGGCTCTTCGTTTTCAGAATCTTGATCCGCAGCAACGACGTCGGGCATGGGCTCATCTTCGACGTCGGCGAAGCCTTTTGGTGTGCTTTCTGTGGTGTTTGAATTGCGCGTTAGCCTCAAGCGAATCTTCATCCTCGAGGCCGTGTCGTGCGCTTTTTGATGTTTAGAAACAAAACAATCTGGGAACCGCGCAGCAAACAAGGGGATAAATCGGTCAAGCAGTGCATAAATGGTTGTAAAAAAAAGGGAAAAAAAGAAAAAGGAAAAGGAAAAGGAAAGGGGGTTGGCTGGGTGCAAAGGGAGAGATGAGAGAGAAGGTGATGGTGATGGAGAGGGAAGCTGCGAGATGGAAATGGGAAAGAAAAGTCAGGCTTACCCAACGCCGCAGATGCCTTCCTTGCCGCAGCGCGACTCGACCTTCGCCCCATGGTCCGGTGGAATGGCTCGATGCGGCCGCGCAGAGAGCACACCCGCGTATGCAGCAGAGTTCAATTCGTGACGATGGTATCTCGGAAGGAGGTGAATCGATGAAGCCGCTGGCGGCACAGAGGTTTCCCGCACTATGGGCAGCTGTGCAAGAAACACACACCACACACGGTTGGGACACGCCTGCGTGATCTGTCTCCCTCTGATTGGCTCAAAGTTGATCCACACCGTGCCAGAACTCACCATTTGTACTCTTGACACTGTCTCAACACCACGCACTGGGCGTTTGGCATGGTGAAATCTAATCGTCTTTTCTCTTTTCTCTTTCCTCTTCTTGCTTCTCTCTGTTGTAAAGTGCAGTCCTTCAGTGGGCAGATACTTGTTTTCAAAGACTAGATGCCGTTTCCTGGCACTGGCACGATGGCAATGCTGGCCACTACCACCCCGAAAACGCGCCGTTGCTCTCATGCTACAGCGAAAGAGGACATGAAAGTGGGATCTTACAATAATGTGCGAAAAAAAAGAAATACAGGAAGAGGAAAATAAAAGTAAACAAAGTTAATGCCGATGCGTACTCTTTCTCCAGAATCTATCCAGTCTATGCATGCCACCGTTTACTGTTTCGATTTCTTTCTGCCATCCTCACAGAGTATCCCAGCCCCCGTTGTTAATCTCGGCCTCCAATTTGCGACTGATCAAACTGGGTACGCCGTGATTCAACACTGTGCTTCTGATCATGGAGTCGTACCGCTTTTGATTCAAGAAGAGTTGTCTTCCATGCCGCAGTTGGGGATCTGTCTCGCCGTACTTGTCAATATAAGGTGCAGGGGCATAGGAGCCCGACTGACGGAAGAGATAGACGGTCGAGCACTTTCGCACGTTGAGAAATATACCAATGTTTTTTTGACACCTGTAGTCATGGTCAGAAACCGGTGAGCAGTTCTCGTCTTCGTGCGTTGATGTGATGATGCTGTGTCCCGGCCACCATGTCCTCGCCTCACGCCGAAAGGGGCTCGGGCTCGGGCTCGGGCTCGGTCTTAGCCTGGACTTACCTGCGCATGTGCTGCTGCGCACCGCCAATTTTTGCCGTTTCTCCGCCGATAGTCTCCGGCTTCAGGCAGCAGGTGCTTTGGCTGCAGAGGAGCTCGCCGCAAAACAGGCATATGACCGGGTCCGTTAGGTCCCTGCCTGTTGTGGGACACTTTCTGCGCGAAGCCTCCTCGATCAATGTGTCGTACGTTTTTGGCAGGCCGATGAGTTCAAAGATGCCCGGGTGGCTGACGAGGGCCGATCGGCTCGCGTCGCCGTCGTCGGCCCCGGGCCACATGACTTGATGCTTAATCCAGCCAGTGACCAGGTCATGAGTTGTCGTCGGCCACCCGCACGCAGCTCCATCACTCGTCAGGGCCGCGCACAGCCCATCAAACGTGGGAACTTGGAGAGCCTCCGTCAGCCTGTCGAGCTCGTCTGCATTGGCGTCATGCTTCGGAGACGCATGGCTTCTGAGGTCGACCCCGTACTTGACGGAAAGAAAGACGAGGCTTTTCCGCAAAAACGTCAGTGCATACTTCCTGACAAACGTGTACCAGCCCTCCAGGGAATCCACCCCGGGCTGCTGGAAACCCCGATTCGCCCTGTCGTCTGGTCGCGGTTCCGTCACATTGGCCGCCTCGAACTCCATGGCAGCGTGCGTCACAGAGCGGGCAAACTCGGCAAAGTTGACCATGGCCCGGTCTCGGGTGTGGCTGGTGTCAAGACCACTTAGCCACATTTCAAAGGGCATGTTGCGGCCCATGTGGAATACAACCTTGACAATCTCGGCCAGGTAACAGAGCCTGAGCACATGGGATATCTCCGCCTTGCGGGCGGGCACGAGGCCATAGGCACACTCGACCAGGAAGATGAAGGCGTCGAGACTCAGGAGGGGCAGGTACACGTCCAGGGGCCTCCGAGCATAGGGCGTGCCCGTCCCGAAATAGCGGGACATGAAGAGCTGGCAATGCTGCCGCTCGCCGTCCTTGCGGAACTCAGTCTCGATGCGGCTGTCGGTCTCGTATTGACGGACCCCCACGGAAATGTAGGATGAGACAGTTTCTGCCAAGATTCGCAGGTGGCTCAGGGCCTGTTCTGGGATCTTGTCCAGCAACGTCGCGCCCGGCTGCGTCTCGACGCCACGTTGCTGGATCTCCACGGCTGATATCGTGAAACCGACGACTTGGACCAGAGTATCGCTTGAATGAAGCTCGTCGCCCCTCCCATTGGGCTTAGTGTCGACGGCGACGACATGTCTGGTGTGGAGGTCGTTGACCCGAAGCGTGTCTCGAAGCCGCCGGTAGGCCGAGAGCAAGTCATCCACGATTTGCCCGTTGACGGCAGGCATCGTCTGCAAAGTTCCCGGTTTGACGTCACTAGCAGCGGACAAGGAGGAGCTGGCTGGCGTCCCCAGGACGGATGACTGCGCGTCCGGCTCGTCCCGCCCCCATGACGCCTCGCTGCTGGGCTGCGGATTGGTCATTGACTCTACCAGGCTGCCGGGCACGCTCGGCGTGATCATGATTGCCAGCCCCGGCTCGTCGACTTCGCGGGCTTTGCTACCACCCAGCCAGTACGCCGAGCCCATCTGTTTCTCGAGGAACTCTCCGAACGAGCTCTGCGGCTGCAGGCAGCCAGGGTAAGACTCCTCCAGGCCCTTCCATATCACGGGCAAAAACGTGTTGCCCAGAGCCCTGCACAGCGGGCAGACAAACTCATTGCGTCGCGTGTCTTCGGGGTGGTGTCGGGCAATTTGGTGATTGTGGCGGCGGTTCGTTGCCTCATAGTAGAGTTGAAAGCAACTATAATGCATCATGTGTCCGCAACTGCTGGCCACAGGGCCGGGTCTGCAAAGCTTGGCGTTGAAGCCCTTTCCAATGGTTTGTTTCTCGGCGAGAAACGTGTCCCCCCTGCCGTTGAGCTTCTCGACCATTCTCCGATTCTCGTGAGCGATGCCGAACGGCCGGATGTCGTCGGCAGATCTGTCGAGGCTGCAAGGCGTCTGCGAGGCCTCCCGCACCATGTCAGGATCTTGTAAGTCGGTCTGCCGCAGGACGCGGCTCTCGTTGATGAGAGCAAACGTCCCGTACAGTTTCCTGTCGTCCGCCTCTTCCTGGCAGAGTATGCACGTTCCGGTTGGGTATCTCCAATTGTGTCTTCGGTCTTCGACTTGGTCCATTCCGTCGCCGTCACTGTCCAATTCAGACCCCCAATCCACCGCGCTTTGTTTCGCCAAAAAACTCTTTTGCTGCTGCTGGAACTGCGCCATGACCTTTGCCTGGCGGCTCAGTGCGGCCTTCTTTCGCCTTTCCCGCTCCTCTTCCGCCGAGGCATTAGCAGGTGAGGCCGTGTCGACTCGATCCACTGCTATCCCGAGATGCACGCACGATGCGTAGAATGCGCGTGGCCGCTTTTGTTTCAGACGTCTCATGACAAGAGTAATCTTGGGATGAACCGACTTGAAATCGTCCTTGCTCGCCATCATGTTCAGCAGCGATATGATGGTGCGAAAATTATTCGCCTCGGGCATGAAGTTGCTCCGAGCCAGAGTCGTCAGTGCAATCGTTACAAAGGAGCTCGGAGCCTCGTCTGTTGATTCGGCTTCGCTCGTCTCGTCCTCCAGAATTGCAATGAGGATGAGGTGCAGGACCACCTGTAGGAACGTCTCGAGGCGAGTAAAGGGCACCGACGGCGTGAACTTTTGGGCGACTAGAGGATACAGGAGTGAGTAGTAGATGATCTGGGCAAAAATGCCGGTGCTGGTAAACTGCCCCAAGGACTCAAAAAGCCCCGACGGAACGGGCCGGTGCTTGGGCTCGTAGACAATCTCCTCGACTGTCTTGCCCGTCTTCTTTGCCATCTTTTTCCGGTAGGCCATTTCCGATTCTTCGCGCTGGTTTTTGTTGTAGTGAGCAATGTAGGGATCAATCTCCTCGATGAACTCGGGACGCAGCTCAAAGGTGCCAACGTCGGACACGCCCTCGGGCGGCTTGAAGGTCGCCATTTCGTCCAGCACGCGGTGAAAGTCTTCCTGCTCCTGGTACTTCTCCGGAAGCTTATTGCATATTTCGTTGAAGGAGAGTGGTTTGAAGCAGAGAACATGCGTAATGTCGCGGCGCATGGCCAGCACCCGCGAATTCGGTTCGTCATCTGAAGTAATGAGCGATGTTCGATCACTCAGGAGAACGATGAGAAGATGGATCATGTCCTCCACAATGTCGAGATGCTGTGCATCGTCTTGAGCCTCGGACTTGAGCTCGAACAGCCCCTTGACCCAGCTGTCCATGCCGAACCGGTCAATGATGGAGGCGAGCACACGGCTTGGGTTGCACACGACCATGGCTGTCTGGAGAAGGAAGATGTCACGGTGATGCGACACGTCCCGCTGCCCGACCCCACGATATGTGCTTGCTTGATGCCGCAGGCTGATGCCGTTTCGAACCCACATGTTGGCCTTGATCTGAGCCAGCCAGGCGCACACGCGGAGAGGAAAGTCAAAGACCGCCATGAGATAGTCCTCGGGATCCAGGTCCTTTCGCGGAATTTGAGGCCGGCCCATGAGCTTTGGTTTCGATCTTAGCTCTTGAGCGGTGAAGCTCAAGAGCGTCCTGATGTTGGCTGCCGGCAGTGACCGTCCGCATTCAATCAGCCAGGACAGGGTATAATGTAGCGCGTGGTGGAAGCTGATGGAATCCTTCTCTACGACGAACTTGACGACGTCGTACGAAGTGTTGCCAGGATCGAACTCGAAATCACCCAAAGACTTGAACCTGACCTCTTCCTTGATCTCTCCCTGCTTGAAACGGTGCCGTTCGGCGCCTATGGAATTCAACACAACCGTCTTCGCCGTGAAACGTATAGCACGTTGGAGGAAATGGACTTCGTCAGGCGGGTAGTTCCGGAAAGCCTCGGCAAGATTTCTTGCTTGCAGGTTGATTTGACGCGTCACCAGCGAAGCAGTGATCCAGGAGTCTGCCTCGTACTCTACGTGTTCGACTACCGCTCGCACGTTTGGTCCGATGCACTGGTGGAGCTTGACCAAGTCCAAGAACTGCATCAGGTACCGGGGCTCAGAGCGCACTCGCTCTTGGACGTGTGATGAGCCAAACAGGTATTTCAGGTCTTGGTAGAAGTGGTACATGCGACGATTCGTGACCGAGCCGCTCTCAAAGGCAAGGACAGCGTCTGGGGATACATCCCAGGGATGCCCAACTTGTCGGGTGGTCAAGAAGGTGTACAAAATGGCAAGCAGGCTGCTCATGAAGTTGCCACGCTCGACAACCTCTGCGGTGATGGAGGGTGTGGTCAACATCTGCAGTGAAAGGTTGATGATGGTATGATCGGGCTCTCTGTCACCGACGAGGTACAGCTGCGCCAGTACCGTGTAGAGGCTGGCAAACCTGAGTGCCAAAACACGCTTGAATTCCGGTATCGAAACGACCGTCGAGATGTAAAGAGAGCGAAGATCGTTGCGGACCTTCTTCCACATTCGCAAGTCAAACAGGAGAAGCCAGTCGAGACGGACACGCTGGAACACGTCCTCTGCAGGCGGCACGTTGGCTCTCTGGGTGTAGACTTGGGGAGTTTCAATCCAATAACGTCCCGGTCGAGGGCTGAACTTTGCCTTTTTGCCCGGCGTTTTGGGAATGTCAATGTTTGCCTTGGCATGCATGGCCGTAGCAATCAGAGGCTCGGCCGTATCAGAGTCGGAAGGCGTGCCATCCCGCTCTCGCGGCGCCGTTCTGGCCGCTCCTTGCACGGCTGGTGGAGGCGGCGGCGGAGGGGGATAGCCGGCCATGGTAGCTTCGTCCTCTTCCAAAGCCTGGTCCGATTGCGACCAGTTCATGCCGAGGTCGCCGGCATCTCCCCTGGCATCCACCATCATGACGTCCTCGTCCTCGTCCTCGTCACCACCTGCCACGGAGCTGGAAGGTGACGGAGTCTCATCGTCGTCATCGCCCATGTCGGCATCCTCGTCCTCGTCCTCATCTTCATCATATATCTCATCGCGACGGGCCATTTCGAGTTCTAGATGTCGCTGCCCTTGCCACGCCCTCATGAAGCGAATTGTGGCACCTTCTGATAATACCCGGGACTCTATGGTCTGGTCGTCCTCGTCTTCGTCATCAATGAGACCAGAGGTGTGCGTCGCGAGACTTCCTTGCCGCCAGGGCTTCATGACCTCATCACAGACCAATGTTCTGAGAATATGATGATCATGGCCAACAGAGCAGCCGGAAATATCGTTCATCCACTCCACAAGAGTACCGCACATTTGCTCGCGAAACGTATCACGGGCAGATCTGATTGTGACAGTGACTCTGATCGCCTCCATGATATTCGCCATGTGCAGCAGTCGATCAATGTCAGACAGGTACACTAAGATACTGCGGCCTATGGCGTCCGTCTCCCATGCGTGGTGGGACGCTTCGTTGCGAGTTTTGCGACAGGCTCGAGCGACTTGATCTTGAACCTCCTGAACCGTATGTTTCTCATCATTCCACAGAATGAGGGCAAAGTCATTGCAGGGTTCAGCCACGGAGCCGTAGTACCGAGAGGAGAGCCGCGACACCTCCTCATCCTGGACGATGGTTTCACGGGTCTTTGCTTGCCTCAGCTGTTCCGGAGAGCAGGAAATGACATCACAAATGTAGTCAAAGACACGACCGATGGTCATCCGAAGGCTCCTGACAAGGTCATCCGGCAGTGCAGCCGCCTCTCTGCCCTTGCCCTTTTCCGACCCGGTGTGCATGTCAGAATGTATCGTACAAAACAAAGGCGTCTTCCAAGCTTCATCGTCGCCGCAGTCGCAGCATCCGCTGTTGCCGACAGAAATCTGGATCCGAACCATATGGCCGGTATGATCTGTTGAGTCGAAGCATCGGCTGCAGAGACAACATGTCTCGTCGGTTCCGCACGTTCGGCACGAGTACGACGCCTCACCAGGCTTGAAAATGTGTCCGCATCGCTTACCCCGGGCTGCTGATGTGTACTCGGCGCCCTCGGCAGCTCCCTGAGCCTCACTGAGCCTTAAGCTGTCGGTGAGTCGTCCATCTGGAAAGAGAAGTCGCATGTAGTCGTGATTGCCGCCAGCCAGAGACCAGAACAAACTCCGCAGAAGTTCTCGTGCCGCATCGTCCGTGTAGCGAAAATCGAATCGAGCTGGCAATTCTGCCAGTAACTGACAGAGCTGCTGCTCTTGTGTGGACGTCGGTGTCTCCATTGTCACCAGATCACCAGATCATGGTGCCCGCAGCAGTGTCGACGGCGAAGGGATCGACGACCGAAGCCGCGTCAAGGCTGGTCCGAGGGGAGAGACTAGCCGACAAACCTGAAGGAGATGGAAATAGTTGCCGCGACGGAACACAGAGACGAGTCAGGTTGAGGCGAAAAGAAAAGAACAGAAAGCACACAAACAGACACACACAGAGTCTTATGCAAAGCATAAACGATGGCTGCGGGCAGTTTGCGCGTAATTCAAATTACTGCTGGTGGAGGTTTTGCCCCTCATAGGCACTATCGACGTCAGTTGGCCTTCCGCCATTCAAATCACCCGCGTGGCACCACCCACAGCACCGGCCTATGGCAGCTTCAACCGCAAGGTGGAAAATATGACTGAGCCGCCGCCGCCGCCGCCTACCCCTCCCCACCCCCCCCCCAAAATATAGAAAAATATGAATAGGCAGAAAGAGTAGGCTCGCTGCATCGAAGCGAAGCTTTTCTCGCTCCAGGTATCTCTGCTCGGCCCTGCCCAGCAAAGCATAGTCCCGCGCGCCTAACGCCCCAAGAATCTCAACTCCTGATTTTCCCCATCTCTCTTTTTTGTCATTTTTTCCCCAGAGGCAAAACCCCCGTCCATGACCACGCATCACGACGACGGCAACAACAACAACAATTACAGTAACAATCACACATCCTGACCCCGCCGTCATGACATGCTATAAGGCACAATGGCCTTGTCAATGATTGGATCTCGTCGTGACATCTTGGCCTTTTCCGTGCCCCATCTCGACTGAAACTCGCGATCCGCTTCCAACGCCTTGTCAAAGGCCTTCCTGCATTCTGTCGGCAGCAGATCCTTTACTTCTTCCGACACGGCACCGAGCCCGTTGAACGGGGCGACAAAGTCGGCTGGAATCTCCACGCTGCACGGCAGCGACGCCTCGTTGCTGGGTGCGTTTTCGCAGTACGTGTCCATAACCAGAAAGTTCCTTGCCATCTTCAGAGGCACAGGCGGGAACTTGATGCTCTCTTTCGTCACTGCCTGCGCGGCCTCTCCCGACGCCGCCACCTGTTCGATGCGCACCCGCGTAGGCTGCATCATGGCAGGGCACTGCATGATGTTGGTGTGAATGTCGTAGACGCCCGCATTGTTGAATCTTCGGATTGCATTGATCCCGGTGTTGAAGAGGCTGCAGCGTAGCCTCATGTGTCAGCCACTGAGTACCAGCTCACCACGCGGTGGGCGCGCACACCATCCATCTCATCGTGTGAAAGCCCATGCTCAGAGAGAGAGAGAGAGAGAGAGAGAGAGAGAGAGAGAGAGAGAGAGAGAGAGAGAAGGGGACGGAGAATGAGAGAGTTGACACCATTAAACGGAAAAAACCCACATTTCCTTGCCTGCGGCGTCCTTTGCGTCTCATTCGTAAAAACCAAGGTCCGCCGCTCTTCCACATCCCACGCAGAACCCTGCGCTCCATATCGCCTCCAAACGTCCACGAGCGCCGTGGATGAATCGCGCCGCGCAATGCCAATCTCTTCTTGGCAAATGCAGCATCGGCCGTCCAACACGAGGTTTTCTCTCCAGCCAGGACGAAAGTCTACGCGACCGCCGGCCCAAAGGCGACGTGGAAACTCCTTCGGGCCCGGGGAATGGTCGAGGTCTGCGCCGTCCGGAGCCAGGTCCGACGGTGCGGCTTGAATGGGGAAATAGACGAGGTGGTGGCCCTGAGGGAGCACGCGCGGAGGGTCTTGGACGCGTGGTGACGAGGTGATGGACTTGTTGCCAAGGAGGTCGGACAACGTCGTGGTGAGCAGGTGTGAGGGCATCGGGGTGAGGTAGTCAGGGATCACCTTGGTCCGAGACGTCTCTCCTTGCCTTGATAGGTGCGACAAGCGACTCGTCTGGCGGAAATGCTGCCATAATGGTCGCAGTTTGGACAGCCGCTTCATTGAGTCTTGAAACGATTGATGATGAATGCAGATTCAAGTTGTTCCACGTTTCGCGAGTACCTCATCAATTGCGTACCTACTGTAGTGCAGTAACACTGTTTGGGCTGGCTCAATCCGTGGCTTCGAGTGGGTGCGTACCCACATTTTCAACGCCCACTTCATGACAGGAAGAAACTATTTGACTGCCTAAAAATAAACCACGAAACTCCCCATCCACCACCAGTTGCTGCACATGACTTAGTCCAACCCACACACCCCTGCGACAGGCATCAGACTTTCAGACTTTCAGACTTTTATTATTATTATTTGATATATAAATCTTTCATAGGGGCAGCGACCAATATCTGCTCTTTGTCAACTATCTCCAGCCGTGGAGCAACTTGCCCGTAATTTCCAGAATTCGCAACGCTCTTGTCCAAAGGCTGAGTCAAAACTCCTCAAAGCAAGTCGTGTGGAAAGAAAAGAGGAGCAGCGTCAGAGAAGGACGTCGGTGGATGAGGCCACAATGTTCTTGGCAGTCCACGCCGCGATATGATCGGCCTTGGATTGAAGGACTGGATTGGGACGGTATGCCACAACCCGATGAGTGGAGCTTTGGTTCTTGACGAGCGTGACCCAGAAGGTGCATCGCTCTGTCGGGAGATATGGGTGGTTTGAGTATTATTTCCTTGCCTTAGGTATCTTACTCCACCGTCGAGTCAAGATCCACGCGCCGGCAATCAACGCCGGCGAAGCAAAGCGTCGACCTCTAGAGCCGCAGAATAGCGAACACTGAGGGTGTTTGCGTCCCGAAACTAGCGACTTCGAACTTGTCGATGACAACCCAGGCCAGCAGGGTAGAAGCATCCGCGTCTGGCAACTGGTATCTGCCCATGAATAAGCCACACGTGAGATCTTTGTCTTTGCATTGCCCAAACCTCGGCAGGGCTGCAAATATGAAAGAAGAAGCCGCCATTACTACCCAGTATGGCGATCAACCCAAGTCAAGACTCCGCGAAAATGGCGACCACCAAGATGCTCGGCCAGCTCTCGACACGTAATTTTGCTGTAGCGATGTCACGGTAGTCCACGCAAGTCGTCTTCCCGTGCTGCTCATTGACGCCAACCTTTTGCCTGCCGCTCTTGGCCGAGGCAGTCTTGTCGTGAACCAAGAGCATACCGGCGACCTGATCGATCTCATTCTCGCTAGCAAAGCGAGCCAGGTTTCCCCAGTCGCGACCGATGTCCGACATTCCTTCTCTGCATGATTCCTGGGCTCCCTACGCACATACGCTCTCCGATTGAGGCCGTTCTGATGGCGCGGCATGTCAAAATAGCTTCCGTCGCCTTCAGCCGCGCATCGAGCGGACCGCGGGTGCAGATGCAGATGTGGAACAAGTTCGAGGCCACTATGATCGTGGCTAGGACTTCGACCGGGGAGTTTTTTTGGACCTCGCGTGGTGTACACATCTGGTATGATTTCCGAAATTGACCGGGAAGAGAAAGTTGGGCAGCTGCGTGGTTATGACCTGGCCACTCTGTGTTCAAGGATTGGTCACCGGCTTTGCGAAAGAAGAAGTGATCAAACCACCGTCGAAGGGAAAATTTGACCAAGCCGTAAAAGAGACTCGATGACTTTGACAAAGATGTCGAATTCGTGGGCCATCCTCATCAAAGTACATCTCATGTTAGTCTTCGCGGAAATCCTGTCTGATTACTTCACGATACCTGCATGGGCAGCCTACAGCTTGAAGTTGAGAGACAAGCTGGAAGGTCGACGGTGGCTGCCAAGAACAAGAACATCTTGAGGCCACCACTGACTTTCCACCGTGTGTGGTAGGCAACTACAGCCAGGACACCTATTAGGGCTTCGTCGTTGAACGCGTCGGAGCCCGGTCCGTTAGACAGAAGAGGATCATACTTGAAGGCGGGGACCTGCGAGACGTATTAGAATCAAAAAGCCATGGATATGCCTCACGAAGACGCCGTCACGCGACACTTCGTGATTAGTGCAGACCAGATGGCACCGGAAGATGCTGTAGAGATGGTCACAAGCGGGCCAATCTCCGAGAGGCGAACCATCAGGATGCGAGAGCTATGCTTGGAGCTAGGCAATGCACTAGGCCAAAAGGAAGGTCGCCAGAGACCGCCGACGAGGGGGTAATGGAATGAGGGGGCTTTCACGATGGACGAGACGAGCATCTTGGTTGGCGTGAGTGAGAGGGGTTGACCCCAAAGCGAGTCACGCATGCGCGGCTTCGCTCCGACTGTTGAAGAGCCGCTCCGTCACCAGCTGACCAGGAGGCTTCTCTGAAAAAAAAAAGGGGGGGG
>JMQE01001732.1:0-13036 GCA_000731825.1 Hypocrella siamensis | reverse complement strand
TTTTTTTTTTTTTTTTTTTTTTTTTTTTTTGCTTTGCTTTCCCTTTTTCTCACTTCTTGGCAGGTGAAATGTGGAGGCGAACAGCCCATCTGTCGGCGCTGCGCGACTCGTAACGATGATTGCATTTACAAGCTGTTGGTTGATCCCAGACCGTCCCCCGAAACTTTTCTTCCTCCTTTGTTTTCTTCTTTCTTAAAGAAAAAAAAAAGAAAAAAACAAAGGACAAAGTAATGGTGTATATGTATTTCTGACAATCGTTCGGCAGCAATCCGACATTGACGTACACACACCAATTAGAAGAGCGTATCAAGGAGCTGGAAGATCGGATACTTCGTCTCACCAGGTCGCCTCCCTCTATTCCAGCATCTTCCCATTCAAGCCCAGCATTCTCGAGTCCCCGAGATGACGCCTCACAGGATACACGCGCTGTTACCGAAGAAGGTCACATCAGCCGCAGCTTCAAAAATCTCAAAATTGATGACAAGGGCGGCATCACCTACCATGGAGCCACGAGCTTCTTCAACCTTCCCATAGACCGCAATGCTTCTCAATCACCGGGACCGGCGTTCGCGCATTCGTCCATGGACACCGACACCCAGCGGAGGGAGCGCCTCATCACCAATGCGTGGCACCAGCGCGCTTTGGAAAATCTATCCGATGTCCCCGTATGTTGTCTTGTGTTGTCTTGTGTTGTCTTGTGTTATCTTGTGTTGTCTTGTGTTGTCTTGTGTTATCTTGTGTTGTCTTGTGTTGTCTTGTGTTGTCTTGTGTTGTCTTGTGTTGTCTTGTGTTATCTTGTGTTGTCTTGTGTTGTCTTGTGTTGTCTTGTGTTGTCTTGTGTTGTCTTGTGTTATCTTGTGTTGTCTTGTGTTGTCTTGTGTTGTCTTGTGTTGTCTTGTGTTGTCTTGTGTTGTCTTGTGTTGTCTTGTGTTGTCTTGGAATACACCTGTTTTCCAAAGCCTTCTCAGCCATAATTCACTCATCGCCATGCATTCATTGTTCATTCGTCGTCGCTCACGGTGGTGAAAAACACAGGAACCGTTCCACTACCTCCTGAACGTCCACTGGTGTTGGATTCAGCCCATGTTCAACTTCATTTATCGGCCAGTCTTTACTCGTATGTCTTTTCATTTGACTGTCTACCCTTGTTGAACTTTCCCTTCTTGACTGTCGAGGATCATGCTTGGATACATACTGGCAGACTTGCATTGACAAGAAAACCCAGGTGACATGCAGTCCATGGGCCCGTATTACTCCCACACTCTCCTCAACGCTGTCATATCTCATTCCATTCGATGGGGCAGAAGTGATCCAGCCACAAGGAGACTGCTCGATGAGTCATACCAAGGTGGAATTGTCTTCAGTCAACACGCTCGGAGCATGCTTTTCCAGGAGCTGAGTGCCGGGGTTTGCACGATACCCACCATACAGACTCTACTCCTTCTTGCCGCACAGGAGTGTAGCCTCGGGAACTCTACACAGGCCTGGACCTATAGCGGCATCGCATTCAGGCTGTTGGATCATCTCGGCATCTGTGTCGACAGCCAACGCTTCGTGGGATCCGTTCCTCTGACTGACGAAGAGCTTGAGATTCGACGTCGAATCTACTGGGGCTGCTTTCTTTGGGATAAACTAATCTGCCTCTATCTTGGACGATCCCCCTCCCTGCGACACACCAAGATCTCGCCCTCACAAATCATGTGTAAGTCCTACCGATGCAATCCAAAGCAAGTCCTTGTTTTGAAAAGGGAAACCGGTCCTGAATTATGTTGCCATCCTAGTTGATGACTCGACCGAGAACGACCTGTGGGTTCCGTTTGGCATGTCTCATACCGATTCTTCGTGGAATTACCCGCCTCAAACTGCGCATTCCGCTTCATGTTTTGTGAACATGTGTCGGCTTTCCGTAATCTTGAATGAGATTCTCATTCACATGTACGACCCTCTCTCCCAGAACACCAACGCCGAAATACAGGAATGCCTCGACACCCAAGAACCTCTCCTGCAGCTCTGGTGGGATGAACTTCCTCTGCATCTCAAGATGAGCCCGAGCTCGCTGCCGGCCTTGGCACCGCCTTCTCACATTGTAACGCTGAAGTAAGTAGGCTGGAAACCCAACCTTCGAGGTTGCGACAGACCACCAGTTCGAGACATGCCACACACACACACACACACATATCAGACTCCAGTCCATCCGCAACTGACAATAGGCAACCAGCTGTCTTTACCATGCTTTCAAGATCTTGCTCTACCGCCCCATGCTCACAGGGAGAGGCCAAAAGGAAACTGAGGGAACGTCGCCATTTCATCGCTATCTAGTAGAAGGTGTGACGTCGGCAACCTCCATCATTGCCATATTCGATTTGTTCTGCCGTACCTTCACCATCAACTACTGCGTCCTGTCCCTTGCGTACTGCATCTACATTGCTTCGTCTGTATTTCTACTTCAAGTGCAAGCCGCACCTGACGACCACCAAGCAATGTGCAAATTGAAGTACTGCATTCAATGCTTGCAGCAAGTCAGACAAATAAGTCCAGGTAGGTTCAGTCAGCTCTTTTGCATTCTTAGTTTGGGGGAGAAAGGCCGTGCAAAACAAGTTGACAAAGCCGTCTTCTTCTTCTTCTTCTTCATCATCAGTCATTGCCTCCGCATTGAAGAATATCAGCAACCAGCTCTCGGCCCTTGGCATTTCCAGCCAAGAATCCACCAGTCAAAAATCCCCCCGAGCGCCCTCGTGGACGGGCAATTCGCCTTCGACCGGATCGAGTCCTCTATCATCCGGCCCTGCGTATTCAACCTCGCCAGACATCAACAGGGCATCACTTGCAATCTCCCCCCCGGCTTATCAACCTTCCTTTAGCCAGAATTTTGGCCCGGACGCAATGTCGATGGGGCCGGGAGTTTTCGAAACCATGTCAACGCTCGAACCGCTTAGCATCCGGGTCAGTGCTGTTCAGGACTTGAATGGTTCATCATCATCACCTTTCAGCTGAGAGCTCATTTGTAAACGTATCACTGGTAGTAATGATGAGTCGGTGCAGGATTTGGTTGCCATGATCTAGCTAGTACTTATGTCGGAGAAATGTCTAGCCAGTACTAATGTCGGAGGAATGTGGCAAGTGGTCTTCATGTAGAGAAAATGCATTCTCCCGAAATTTGATGCAGAGAGCCCTGCTTGAGCAATTGCATTCTTGTCACTAGACCGTGATTGTTTTCACCAGCGATGTAGATGAGCTAGTACCACATCATTCAAAACTCTCCCTGTTCGAACCACACTTTGTTCTGTATATGCTCACAGCTCTCTTTGGTGTCTGGGGGCTGACTGGCAAAGAAGCTTTAGAGCACGAGCGGCCTTTGTTAACATGTTTGCGCATAGGAGCTGCTGCTGAGCTCTATCTGCATCTTTTGACGCTGGCTCCGACTGTCGGTGCGGTAGAGATGGAGATGGATATGATAGACATGCTGTCATGACAGGATTGACAAACGCTGTTATTTTTACAGAGTTGACAAATGCTGTGATTACCGAGTTGACAAACGCTTTGATTACAGAGTTGACAAACGCTGTGATTACAGGCTTGACAATGACATTAGGCATGTTCGAGGTGAGTAGACCAATATGCCAAAATGGCAAGCTGGGGCATAAACGGCTTTCCAAGCCGCGAGAAAACTTGCCATCGGCCTGTTCATCGTCGCAAGCATAGCTGGGACGACTACCTGTGATGACTAAAATCAATGCGTCTGATTACGTACAAGGACATAGGCAAGCATTTCACATGTGCCATGCAATGAACAATCCGAGCCGCAAGACGTACATATATATGGCGTCGCTTCGGCCAAGTTCCGCCGCAAAAAGCTGGTGTCACGATTCCGATTCCCGAGCCCCGAAGCCGAACCCCATTTCAAACCTTCCTGACTTGCCGACCTATAAAAGCACCGGGGCATGCTAATGGAACTAAGCTTGTCCTGGTCAAGTCTTACCAACCATGCCATCCCTTCTCAGTCCCTCTTCCCCACGTAACGAAACTTTATCGGAGCACAAAAGCAAGGCTTTTCTTCCCGGACACAATAAAGGGCGTTCCCGACGGTCCGAAGCTGCGGCTGATTTTGTGGCGCCGGGCATGGCTTTCGCAACACTCCACCGGACTTGGTCGAAGCAAAGAGAAGAAACGGGGGGAAGGGGGACGAGGACAGAGATGAAGACGGAGAAAAAGAAAGGAGATGAAGAAGTTTCGAGGAAAACAAAAATTGAGGGACATGGTTAGGCTCAAGTCAGGCTGGCTTGCGCCACATGAGATTGCGGTATCAGCGCCCGCTTGAATGCAGTGACACCACCACGGCCCCACCAAATCCTCTGCGGCCGGTCGTACTTGCCATTTGTTTGTGCGAACTAAGTACAAAGGCTGACGCCATCTTCTGAGGGGGGGGAGGGACGGGACCCCTTGCTTGTGACGTTTCTTCATTCTTTACCTTTTTCTTTCTTCCGTTTCTTCCGTCTTAATACCCAGGTTCAGTTCGCAAACATTTGATCAAGGCTGCTTTGCCGACCGAGCCCAGCCAAATATCGTCCTATGCATTCACGGTGCTGTGAGGACGGCACAATAGTTCAATCTTTGAGATGATTCGACTCGAACAAAGCTATACGTGGATGAGAAAACAGCAATCATGCCCTCAGTTTCCACAGCTTGGGTCTATCCGCTCACAGTCGTCGTCATAGCATGCGGGTCGATACCCAAAGGTAAAGCCTTGCTGTGAAAGACATAGACCATTCGTTGCAAAAATTGTTGATTGGGGCTGACCGTCACCAACAGGCTATGATGAAGGCGGCTTCGCCGCCGCCTCTGGCCTTCAATTCTTCATGGAGGACTTTGGCCTGGTCCGGGGCCACTTGACAAACGACGCCTCGCATCTGGCCAGTCGACGGGCAACTGTCTCGTCACTGGGTGTGCTTGGCGCAGCCATAGGAGCTGGCATGGCCATCTACGTCACCGATATGGTTGGCCGTCTTCGCACCTGGCAGATTTTCACCTTGTTGTGGATGACAGGCTTCTTCACAGTGGCCTTCGCCTCGGGAAACCTCGGGTTACTACTGTTTGCTCGAATATGGGGAGGCGTTGGCGCAGGTGGCTTGACAGTCGTGGCACCTTTATACCTGTCCGAGATTGCAAAAGCGAAAAATCGAGGCATGATTGTCTCGATCTACATGGTGATCTTGCTGACCACCTTGATGTGTGGTGAGAGTCATGTCCCGACAGCGTTGCTCATGCATATGCTTACGAGAGAAGGATTCTTCATCAGCTATGCTGCACAGAAAAACATGACGCCAGGCCGAGAGCAGTATCGCCTTGTCTTGGCTGTGCCTCAGATTCCCGTCGGCATCAGTCTCATCTGCTCCCTTTTCCTGCACGATACTCCACGATGGCTCGCCTCCAAGGAACGATACGATGAGGCCTTGATTGCGCTGGCGAAGCTGCGCAATCTGTCTGCCGAGGACCAAGATGTTCAACGCGAATTCTATGAAATGCGACAAGAGATCATCAGTAAGAACCTCGTCCTAGCCAACACGTCCACCTGGACCATTGTAAAAGAAGTAGCTACGACACCCACCTACAGGATTCGATTCTTGCTGGGTCTCGCAATGCAAACATTTGCACAATGGAGCGGTGGGAACGGCATCACGTACTACATTCCAGAAATCTTCCGCCTCGCAGGTATCACGAGTAACTTGGCTTTGATCAACGCCGGCGGCTACGGCGCCACCAAGCTCGTCTTCACCATGATTTTCACGTGGTGGCTCATCGATTATTTCGGCCGTCGACGATGTTTCATGACAGGTCTCGGGCTCCAGTGTTTAAGCCATGTCTACATGGCAATTTACATGGCCCTCTGGCGCCGCGATCACTCCGAGCAAGCCGCTTCAAGGACAGCCGTTGCCTCAGTCTTTGTATATGCCATAGGATGGTCTATCGGTCTTTGCACAATACAATATCTCTACGGCATCGAAATCCTCCCTACCCGTGTCCGGGGCGTTTGCTACTCGGTCAATATGATGGTTCACTGGCTTTTCCAGTATGCAGTCGTGCGTACAACACCGCAAATGTTTCGCAACCTGAATGTCTGGGGCGCCTACGTCTTTTGGGCACTCGTCTGCTTCGTTGGTCTCATCGTGCTCGGTTTTTGGGCTCCCGAGACAAAGGGTGTCCCGATGGAGAGAATGGAAGAGTTGTTCGAAGGTCCTTGGTACAGATGTTGGAAGGCGAAGATGAATACAGATACGACTCCAGAGTACTCGACCTCACGGCAATGGCCGACGAGAAGACACTCGGCACGGAGCGGCGTTCTCCATCAGCAAACGGACGAGAAGCGTCATGACCAGCAGCGACTTCAAGACATGAGGGAATGAGTGATATCAAGGGACATGTTTTACATCAAAAGACTGTTGTTGTTGTTATTGAAAAAGACCAGACCACGTCTGTAATGCGATTTCTGCATCCACCGACCCATTATACACTGTGCATATGCGCTCGCTCATCCCTGATCGGATCCAAAGTCATAGGAACCCATTCTTCTAGGAGGCACCCTAGCCTGGAACATGTGATCAATCTCGTCAAAGGTCCGGCCCTTGAGTTCCGGGACGTAAAAGAAGCTCCACACAGTGGCCATGGCGGCCAACCCGCCAAAGACGAATCCCACCTTGCCATTCAGGTCTCCTTCGTCCGGGTTTACCATGTAAGGAATGGCGAAATTGAAGACGATGCCCATGACGGCTTGGGTCGCGGTCGCAAGTGCCAAAGTCGGGGCTCGAAGAGACGTGCTGCTTGTTTCGCCCAGGATGGCAAAGGCCATGGCTCCGAGCGAGGTGAGATAGACAAAGGCATAGACGACCGTCAGAGCCGCCTGAACCCACTTGGCGGCGCTGGTGGGAATTACATCAAGGATGCCAATGAGAAGAAGGATTGTGGTCAAGGCGACCATGCCGACGACGAAGACTCGGCGGCGACCAAAAGAATTGATGATGAACCAACTGCAGATGCACCCCAAGACACCGCAGGCTGTCACTCCGATGCCCATGTCGAAACTCTTGTCAACGGGAAGGCCAGCCAGCTGGAAGAAATATGTCGAGTATCCAAGGACGAAGATGATGCCGACGAAATGCTGGCAGGCGAATATCCCCATGCTGATGCAGCTTCGGATACGGTCGGTGCCTCTGAAGCACTGGATCATGGAGCCCTGGCGAGACTTGGAAGCCTCTTCCTCGGCAATTGTGGCTTCCAAGGTGACTAGCTTGGCATCAAGGTCGACCCGGGATCCGTACAGCTTTCGCAGTGACCGTCTTGCCGCCTCACGCTTGCCGACACGCGCGAGATACCATGGGGTCTCTGGAGCAAAAGGGAGGCCCAAGAGGAGGAAGACGCAAAAGAAGAGTTGGATGGCAAAGGGACCGCGATACGCCCACTTGGACTCGGACTCTCCGAATCCCTTGATGGCGGCGTTTGAAAGCAGCTGGCCGGACGCTATGCCAAACTGAACACCGGCGGTGGAAATGCCACGGAAGACGACGGGCGCGCACTCGGAAGTGGCGAGAGGTGCCAAGGTCAAGTAGAAGCCCAGTCCGAAACCAAGAATGAGCTTCGAGACGACAAAGGCTCCTCGGGTGGTGGAAAAGATTTCACCAAAGATGCCTCCGGCAGCGACGGCGATGCCGATGAGCAGGGCCAGCTTGCGGCCAACTTTGTCGGCCACCCAAGAGCAAAGAAAGCCGCCAAAGAATTGGCCTACGGACGAGACGGTGTTGAAGGCAGTCTGCCAACTGGCGGGCAGGACGAACTTTCCATTGTACATGTATCCAAAGTCGCGACGAAAGGATGCAACGCCGAGCATACCGCCGTTGACTTGGGCATCGAATCCCCTGGTGTCGTCGTCGTCGTGTTAGACCAGCTTCAGTTGAGGAGAGAAAATCCTTCAGGACAGAGAGAGAGAGAGAGGAGGCTTACCAGCCCACAGCCGCCATAGACCAATAAAAAGACCACCAGATGAGTGCCGGATGGTTCCTCAACACATCTTTCACCGTAAGTTCATGCTCGAGCGTGTGGTCGATCTTGACGTCCTGCTGCCTGATGTTGACCTTTTCGATGGTGGAGACGCGGGCTTGACTGTTGTCTGACTCTGTCTTGATGGCCATTGCTGAGCAGGCACTTTTAGCCAAGAAAAGGTTGTTGTCCCTTTTCTTTTTTTTTTTCCTGCCGACGTGGCCGTGTTGGTTTGGCAGAGAGGGGAAAGGGAAGAAGAGGAAATAAACGATACAGCGTCAGACAAGGCCGAGCAAACGAAAACTGCACTACGAGGGCTTTTGGGAGGAGGAGGAGGAGGAGGAAGATGATGATGAGGTCCTTCACTGGGAATATATGCGACGCGGGGAACAGTGTTGGAAGAAGCAGCGATGTTCATTGAAGATTAATTGCCCGCTCGAGGGGCGAAGAAAAAGAGGTTTGAGCTACCAAGGCATCCAACTCACTCCTCTTGTCTTTGTGGAAATACATGTTGATCCAGACAGCTGCTTTCGGTCCGAAAGGTGTAAGTATTGGCAAACATGGTGTTCAGATGAGGAGGAGGAAAGCAGCAGCAGCAGTAGCCGCGGCCCGTCTTGTCCTCTTGCTCCTACAGCAGAAGCGATTTAACGGATATGATTCGCTGTTTGACAAGATGTGGAGGCGAAGTTCCCCGAGGCAGCGTGACGAGAGGATTCAAAGCATGCCGTCGGACGGGCTGGTACTTTGGGCGCTCTCTTTCTCACACCACTCAAATTCCTGTAAAGTCGACGACGATCCAGACACGTGGTGGCGCAGAAGACGTGCGGATGCGTGTGGTGGTCAGACGAGAGAAAGAGGGCTTGGAGCAACAAAGCAATTTTGCCGGTTTGGCCTTGGCGATTTTCAGCATGTGACTTTGATGACAGCAGTGTTCGTCCTTGAACTAGGGGATGAGCTTTTTTTTTTTTTTTTTTTTTTTTTTTTAATTTTCCAGACTGGATGCGAAGTCATGAGACAAGGGTCGCCTGCCAGAAGCTGCAGATGCTTGAACGGTGACGGGTGAGCCAATTCTTTTACGCTGTGGCGTTTTTCTCGATGCCAGACAAGGTGGTGGGGATGCCAGGTGTGGTTCCCAGGCGTCGTCGCAGGAGAACAGGATTGGCTCCCGAGCAACGACTCCAGGATTCGATGACTAAGAGATCAGCAAAACCAGCAAATCTCTCGCTGCACGGGACAAAGGCCCAATATGCGGTGCCATGTCAAGTCCTGCAAGCAATCGTTTTTTTCCAGCAAACCACAATGGCGCAATCTCGTCAGCCGAACCAAGCTACGTGCTGCAGGATGCAGGGTGCAGGGTGCTAGGAAATGTAAGAGAGGGGGAACTTGACAGCGCAGCGCGTCCGGTGGCTGGCCGTCTTGGCTCGAAAGGGCCGTTTTCATCCTCGACGGCCATGCCACATGAGCTTTTTCTCCCCCCCCCCCCCCCCGGGGGGGGGGGAGGGAAAAGGACTTGCCCATGAGAGGGGACATTACCCCATGGGGAAGGGACAGGGGGAGTGTCAAGCGTCCCGGCAAAAGGAGGCAAATGGGAGGGAGGGGGGGGGAGGAAAGGGAGAAGAGCGGGATGTTGGCGCCTTGACAGGATGCCGTCGGTGGCTCAATAAGTCGGGCTGTTTTGCGTCTGGGGACGTCTGGACCATGGCGTTCGGCTCAGCTCTGTCTCAAGTCTCCAGACTCGGCCGACATCTTATTTGAGTAGCGAGATTCCCCGAGATTTTTGCCCCCCCCTCCTCTCCAGCAGGACGCCGAGCCATGCCCCTTCTCACCTTATCTCTCCCGTCGGACATGGTATCTTCCAGGATCCCTGCGCCGCCGCTGCAGAGGCCGCGCCAGCCTCTCAACCAAGGAACCATCTCCCAGCTGTCGGATCTACCACCAGTCTTTGATGATGGGGAGGAGGAGGAGGAAGACGATGCTACCAGGGAGATCCCCGTCACAGCAGCAGCAGCAGCAGCAGCCGCAGCTGCATCGCCTCCCGGTGAGGCGGCCGGCAGCGTACTGGGAAGCCGGCGAGCGGGCAAACGCCCGGCCGCCCGGGGAACGGCCTTTTATCCTCGGAAGCGAGCCAACACGGCTTGCCAGGTCTGCAGAGCACGCAAAACCAAGTGTGACAACAAGAAGCCCAGCTGCTCGTACTGTCTGAGCGTGGGCGCCACGTGTATTCAGTCGGCCGTGGACCTATCCAGCTTTGATCCGGCAAGCCTCAAGATATTGGACCGCCTGGATGATCTGGAGCGTTTGCTCCGCACCACGGCCTCGCTTGAAGCTGCCGCTGCTGCTGCCGCTGCTGCTGCGTCGTCGGCCGGACTGCCAGAAACCGCAGCCGCAGCCGCAGCCGCAGCCGTCGTCGCAGCTCCTGCCGCGGCAGCCCAAGGTTTTGTCCTTTCTTCTTCATCAGCTACTAACAACCTCCAAGCTTCGCTCGCAGGCCTGTCTCCGCTGGATGCCTTTGAGACGAGCATTCCCGGCTCCTCGTCGGCATCGTCGCATCATGTTCGGTATGCCCCCCATCATGGAAGCGGCAGCCTCTTTGACCGTCCCGGCAATCACAACCACAACCACAACCACAACCAACTGACCTTTCCTCCGCACCGCCACGTCGAGGACGAGGTGGCCCTGGACAGTGTGCTGCCGACGCGGGTCGATCACATGCTGGAATGGCCGATATTCCAGGACAGCCGGACACACGGCTCGCCGATCTATCGGGCTCCTCCGGACGCCATGTCCTCGCCCGAGGGCGCCGTGTCGCTGGCGGCGCTGGTCGACATGGAGTCCCACCGGCTCTACAGGCTCCTCGACAACTTCTTTCTCTACATTCACTGCAAGAATCCCATCCTGGACGAGTCGTCGTGTCGAAAGATGGTGGGCAGGGCGTTCCTGGAGGGCATCGACTGGTCCCCGGCCTCGTGCCTGGCCATGATCATCTGCGCGCTGGGCTGCATCGCCACGCCGTTTGGGCCGAGCGAGGAGACCAAGATGGGCACGCAGGCGTACGCGGACTCGCAGGTCTTCTTCCAGGCGGCGCAGAAGCGCATCGGGATCCTGCTGGTCAAGTCGGACATTGTGGGCGCGCAGTGCCTGTTCCTGTCGGGCATCTACATGATGATGGTGTTCCAGCCCATCTACGCGTGGCGCTTCTTCTCGCAGGCGCTGGCGGCGTGCCAGCACTTCCCGTTTCTGGCCAAGGCGCAGGACCACCTGCTGACGCAGGCGGCGGCGTCTCCGGCGTCTCCGGCATCGGTGGAGCTGGGACGGCAGGACACGGAGGAGCAGGCGGTGTACTGGTCGGCATGGAAGTCGGAGAGGGAGCTCCGGGGGGAGCTCTCGCTGCCGGACTTTGACATTCATCACTCGGGCAGCATGCTGTACCCGCCCTTCTTCCCGTCGCCTCCGCTGCCGCCGTCGGAAGCGTCAGAGACGTCGGAGGACCCCGACTCAGAGGCGTCGCGGTCTCGGGCGTCGTGGATGTTCTACCTGGCCGAGATTTCGCTGCGGAGGCTCACCAGCCGGCTGTGCAGCGAGGTGCTGAACCTGCGGCAGCGCTACGCGTCCAACAGCACCTTTCTCGACGTGCTGGCTGACATGACGCCCGAGTACGAGGCGGCGGCGCAGGAGTGGTCCGACAACCTGCCGGACCAGCTGTCGATCCGCAGCGCCATCAGCGACGACGACATTGCGCGGTCGGTGCTGCGCGGCAAGCTCATCAACCTGTACGAGATGATCTACTGGCCCTTTGTCACGGTGAGCCTGAGCATCTGCGGGAGCGGGCGGTCGCCCAAGGCGCAGTACGCGGAGCTGGCGAGGCGCGGGCTCGACACGCACCTGCAGCAGATCCGGGCCAACGAGCCGGGCTTCCTGCACAGGCATCACGGGGGCTTCTTCATGATCCGGGCCTGCACGCGGAGCGCGTTTGCGCTGGTGGCGGCGGCCAAGTCGCGCATGCCCATGCCGGCCAACTGGGACGAGGCCGTGTATCGGGTGCTGGACATGCTGGCGTACTGGGAGGAGGAGGACCGGGACGTGGCCGGGTGGAAGGCGAGGCTCGAGGGCGAGGTGGCTTCGTGGCGGGCATGAAGATGTATCTCGCCTTGCCTTGCCTTGCCTTGCCTTGCCTTGCCTTGCCTTGCCTTGCCTTGCCTTGCCTTGACCGGGTCGGGGCACGGTGTATCAAGAGGCCACAGCGCCGGGCCGGCCCCTGTACTGAGTGAGCTATTTTCGTAGAGGAGGAGCAGCAGTGGCAGCAAAAGCGATTTCTTTCCTTTTCCCTATTTCATCCAAAAGGTATCTCTGCAGGTCTCTGCAGGTCTCTGTAGGTCTCTGTAGTCTTCTGTAGTGAAGGGTAGTTTTTGTCGCGGCTCTCATTCGGCCAGCTTCCGTCGTTGCTTGCTTCCAATGTCCTTTTGCCAGCACGAGTTCGTTACATCTAGGCTGTCAAGGAACCGCAAGGACCGACTATAGCTCTTGTCGGCGTCCGACTGGCCCAGAAGCGAAGCGATCCATTTCCGAGCCTTATCTCCTCGGACGTGTTTGTCCATGGTAATTTGTTTCAGCGGAGGGATGGTTTTTTTGTGGCGTCGGGGAGCATCGGGGTATTTTTTTTCACTCTGAATGCCATGGCGTTTTGTCATTGGCGAGGGCGGCAGGTCTCCGGCGGAATTCTTGCGTGTGTTGTACTGTAGGTATGGGTTCTACGTGATGCTGGTGGACTAGGTGGCTGGCTTTAGTCATTTTGGTGGGTGGGCGGGTGGTGGGTAAGGGCTGTTTGTTGAATAAGTTTCGGGCCGTATATGGAGGGACTTTTTTTTTTCTTTTTTTTTTCTTTTTTTTTTTAAAAAAATATTTTTTTATATTTTAATTAAAATATGTTTTTTTTCTAAAAAAAAAAAAAAAAGCGATATAAGGTGGAATTTAGGGGAACTAAAGCCTGGTATGTAAAGAGGGTTAGTTG
>JMQE01001731.1:0-12994 GCA_000731825.1 Hypocrella siamensis | reverse complement strand
CCCCCCCCCTTTCCGCCTCCAGTCATCCATCATCCATCAGCACTGATTGCCTCGTGGAACATCAGATGGGCAAACATCAAAAAGCCCCAGCCTGCAAAATCCCATTTACTGCACGCGCATTCTCAGCACATGATTCTTCATCGCCGAGTCCCTTCCCTCTTCCGGCTCGCGTCGCCTGGGTCCTGCAAACCTCGGACGTCGCGCTCGCCAATCACTGCCGTCTCCTTGAGCTGCAGCCTGTGTGCTTGGTGCGTCGTATTGCCACGATGCTCTGGCATATCCGGGTCGTTTCATGACCGGGTACGCACCTGCGTCCTCTCTCTTCATCACCCCAATGCTCAAGTCCCACTGTCGCTCCCGTCTCCCCTCCTTCGTCCGTGGTTACGTGACTTTGACTGTCCAGCTCGTCTTTTCCCTCGCCAAACTTTGACAGACAGGTCTCACTCCCCCATCACTTCTCTCTTAGTCATGGTGATAGCAAATCAACGGAAAAGAAAAGAGGGAAAAGGCAAGGAGAAGAAATCACATCTGTCCTTCTCGCTTCTCTCTTATTTCGCTTTGGTCTATATCTATGTCTTGTAGTATCCTCTTTGACACTCATGATACGTGACGTCTACATCGCCAGCTTCTATGCCGCATCTATACCGCATCTATGTCGCTTCTATCCTGCTTCCTTGCCGCTTCTATTACCGCTTTCATCTGGCGTCCCCTTGACGAAGGACCGCCGGCACAAGGCTCATGGCCATGATGTCTCTGAAGCCGGGATCTGGCCCTCCACCGTGCTGAGCGCTCCCAAGTTCACCTCGCCCATTCGACGCAGGCTCGACGCGTCCTGGACGTCGGCCAGCAGCGCCACGCACTCAATCACATCTTCGGGCTCCAGGAGGTGCCACTTGGCCAGCGTAACTTTAGTGCTGGCACCGACCGTCACCGTGAAAACGTGGTCCGGGTGCAGCACCTCTCCCGTCGCCCCATTCAAGCTGCGAAACATGTCCTCGTCTGTGAAGTCGTCGCCCATGCAGAGTGCAAACTCAACCCGTCCCGGGTTCGCATCTTGCTCAGATGGCACTGCTTCAGGGTTATGGTAGGTTGCAATAAGACGCTTCGCAATCTCTCCCTTATTGATAAACGTCGGTCGTACCTCTACATTGGCTTTTCCCGGCATCACCTCAATGTCCCATTTGCTTGCCACGCTGGCTTCGAGCTCCTTGTGGCATTCCCGCGCCATGTGAAGGCCTTGCTCGGGGTCGGCAAGTCGATAGTGCCAGGTCAGCGCGCAACGTTTCCGCTCTATAAAGGAACCTGCAGCAGCTGTCAGTCACTGATACTTGGTCGTTTTCGTTTTCCTCTCGAGATTTTCTAACAAAGGAAGAAAAGGCCGCGATTGGTGCCGTACCTGAAACTTCATCCGTGTACTTTTGAAAAACTTCCATCACCTCAGCCTGCCAGCCCATGTCAAACTTCTCCGCCAGGTTGATCCACTCTTCAGATCCAGGATTCCTCAAGAAGCTGCCGTGCTCTGCCGAGAATCCCAGTTGATGGATGTGACCCAGATGCTGCTTGAGAAAGTCTTGGTCTCGCCCAGATATGATCCAGACCGCGTTCCTGGGGTCCTCGGCAAGCCTGCTAAGCGATTTGATGATGCGCTCCGATGGAACGGCGGCGCTCGGCTCCCGGACGATGGGCGTCAGCGTGCCGTCGTAATCAAACATGAACAGTCTTTTGCTGGCGGACCTGTACATGGACAACAAGAGCGCACGGTCGAGGAGAGGCGTCGCCATGACCGTGTTGGACTCGCCCAGCACGTTGTAGACCTTGCGAATGAACTTGTTGATCCAGCTCTGGACATTGTGCGTTGTCACATGCTCATACAGGCGTTCTTGCATCCTCTTTCGAGGACTTTCCGGCATGGTGAGTGCGCTGTGAATCTTCTCGGCGACGCCACTGAGATCCCAGGGATTGATGTGGATGGCATCGCCCAAGCTGCCCGCCGTCCCGCTGAACTCGGAGAGAATCAGTGGGCCGCTGCCCTCCTTTTGGCAGACAATGTATTCCAAGCTCGTCGTGTTCATGCCATCTCGGACCGACGTTATCAAACCAATGTCACCGGCCCTTAGCAACGCAAAGTACTCGTCCTGACTGAGATATTGAGGGTAGTGCTGCACAGGGGAAAATCCCAAACTGCCGAATTCCCCGTTAATCTTCATCACAAGCTCATTGACTCGCGTCGCAATCTTGGACTCGTCGTCGTCCTTGTCCGACTCGACGCTGGTGGGAGAAGTGACTTGAATCAGGACAACCTTTTCCTTCCACTCGGGGTACATTTCCAGAAACCGTTCGAAAGCTTGGAGCTTCTGTGCTACGCCGCGAACACTATCGAGGCGGTCACGGCCGACAATGATCTTCTTGCCACTGTGCATCTTCTTCAGGGCATCGTACTTGTCATTGACCGACTTGGCCCACGCATATGTCTCCACCTTGGCTGCGTCGATGCCAATGGGGAAGACGCCGACCTGGACCCTCGTACCGTACGCATCTATGCCAAGGGTGTCGGAAGGAAAGCCAAGAATGCGTGTGCAGCAGCTCAAAAAGTGCCTCGAGTAGCTGTAGGACTGGAAGCCGATGAGATTGGCGCCAAGAACACCCTCCAACACCTCCTTACGACGTGGCAGACATCGCAAGAACTCGCTGCTAGGAAATGGTGAATGCAAGAAGAAGGATATGTACATGTTGGGATTCCGCTGACGCAGCATGCTTGGGAGAAGCATGAGGTAAAAGTCGTGAACAATGACAATGTCTCCTGGCTTGTAGATTTCAACGATTCGGTTGGCAAATTTCTGATTCATTCTGTAGTAGTCCGCCCATTGGATGCGTTCCTTGCGTCCGTCTGTTGGTTCGTTCTGTTTGTAGTGGAAGAGTGTATAGAGGTCATGATGGGCGTATCGCCGCCATCTGGACTGGTCTCTGAGCATCAAACCCTCGCTGGAATCATCTGCTTCGTCCGACAACCAGACAGGTACAGTGCGAATCGTTTTGCTGTGGGAGAGGGCATACTCCAGCTTGGCCTGGTCCTCTTTGGGTAGCCAGAGTCCGTCGAGAGGTGGCGGTGTCGGTAGTCGGGTGTTTACATCCACTGGTACGGGTGCAGAGAGGGCATTCAGAGACGACTTGCCGACCGTGGTCTGGTTTGATGAGAGGCTGCTACTCGGTGCAGGGTCCGACGATGGCTCTGTGGGAGTAACCGTCGAGTCCCGAGAAGGCTCGATTTCGCCTGTCCAGGCGACAAGCGTGTGGTTCCATGGCGTCGCATTGGAAGAGAGGTAAGCGAACGAGTCGAAGAGCGCTGATTGACCGCGACGAGGTCTCAGACTCTACGAGCAAGGCATGTTCACAAGTACGTTAGCACGCGCTGACAATCGGAATGGCGATGAAAATGAGCACGTGCAAATACAGAGACCCGGGGACGGGCGCAAGCAACTCACCCAATCTCTTCCCTTGCGATAAGTGAAGGAGTAGGGAATGTTGAAAGCGACAGAGATGATGTTGCCGCTGAGGCCCAACTCTGGGTTGGCAGCCCGAATCTCCGACAGAGACTCGCGGCGTGCCATGCTTGGAGGAGGAGGAACAGGAGGAACAGGATAGGAGCACGAGCGGGGAGGGAATGGAGGCGACCGCTTCTCAGAGAGCAGAGAGTTCGGCTGGGCGATTTCTTGGCAGTGCAGGCCGCAGCAACAGGTGCTGGCCGGTAAGGATGTCCTTCTTGGATGGAAGAGCGGCCTCTGGTGAGGGGTATGACGCTGCAGAGGACCAGCTGGGACCTAGCAACCTGGGGGTTGCTTCAGTGAGTAGGGA
This sequence comes from Hypocrella siamensis, assembly GCA_000731825.1. Classification (NCBI taxonomy): domain Eukaryota; kingdom Fungi; phylum Ascomycota; class Sordariomycetes; order Hypocreales; family Clavicipitaceae; genus Hypocrella; species Hypocrella siamensis. The sequence continues at coordinate 9,142 of JMQE01001731.1, read as the reverse complement.
TGATCCACTTCCTGACTGGGGCGAGAGGCTAACTTATCAGTGTCGCCGGATTTGTTCAACGAAGCTTCCCGGCCAAAACAATGGCGACGGCTTTGACCAAGATGTTGTCCTAGGATTTGTTCAAAAAGGGAGTTCGTGGGTACGATGACGGGGCAGATGAGCAATGCTTGAGAGCAGCCAACTCCGTGGTCGAATTACGTACGTGCTCGGTACAAATAAATACGATGAGAGAGGCTGGCTGATGGTTACGAAAATACCAGGATTAGCAACGTCGGGGGTCTAGACTTGGTCAAGCCGTGCAGAGCAGTTGAGCGGAGAACGGAGAAGCCAAGGGCTGGCGGTTATCCGGACTTCATTATTGGCATCGTGGCTATTGCTGTTTGTTATTGGTGCGCGTGTGACGACTTGGGCCGCTGCGCAAGCGCCCAAACCCTAATTGCGTTTGATGAATTGCCCAGCCATGTCCTGGCCGGACACGTTGGACATGGTCTTGCTGCCCTCGAGAAGAATGTTCACGACCACAGACAAACGTCAGCGTGTATACCAATGCGGGACGTGAACACGGCCATCGAGCTGAAGATTGACTCCGCAATCCTGATGACAGCTGCGTGCTCCCGGACAATTCGGGTTTTGCAGCTTGGCAGAATCCCAGTCCTCGGAGCGGCATCGATGATGGATGGGCATTGATAGAAAACCTGTCTTTTGATGTGCATGCGCGTGCTTGAGTTCCAAGGTTTACAAGTCGCACAAGGTGGGGCAGCAGATGAACTTGGTGCAGCCTCCTGGTTACGAACGACGTATGTTTGTTTATCTCCGTACAAGGCGGAGCAATCTAGGCCTTCCGTTTTGCATCAATCGTGACGTTTCCATTACCTCTGTTTGTTATTCATCCGCAGATGTAGCTGGTAGCCTGTGTGGCGTCACTATCAAGACTCCACCATGTCCGTGGTCGATAGCTGGCCTATTACTTCTCCTTTTTCCCCTCCCAGATATAGGTAGTCATGCTGCAAGGAAAAAGCGGTGAGCTACAGGGTGCAGGTCGTGCAGGAAACAGATTGCTCGAGATCCGGCTGTGGTAGGGAATCGTCTTGCTTGATAGAGGGCGTTTCTGCTCGCGTTGCCCAACTTCCTACTCAGCCGAGAGAATACTGACATGTATCTCGGTTGGTGGTCACTTCGAGTACTTGATCAAGATGGAATGGTGACAATGAAAATAGCGGGTTTCCGAGGGTCTGACGTTTCGCATAGATCGTGCAGCGTGACTTTCTCAGTTCCCCCAGTCGGTTTGTTTCGGAGTCACGGTAGACACTGGTGTTGAGCATTTCGGGCTTCCCAGTCAAGCCTAGCTGCTAGGCCGGATGGATGAGTCGATCACTTTTCAAGCGTTTTTGTCCACCCAGCGGAGTGGCGTCTCACGTGACCCGTGCCCTTTCTCCCGTGGTGGCTGCCTAACTTTGTTCGGGCGCGTCGGCTTCACCTCGCTTCAACCCGTCAAGCAAAGATCCGGAAATCGGCCGACAATCAGCCATCGCGAGTGCTCTCTCTCATCGAGTTGGATGCAGAAATGTCGAGCTGCTCTGCACCGACATCACCAACCCAGGACACGTCCGCCCACGCCTTTGCCAGTAATGGCCTGGAAATCCTCCAAGCTGCAAGCGATGCCGCGCAGGCCATCGAGAATCCGCAAGCCCTCCAATATGCTGCCGCCGCGGCCGAGGCTGTCTCTCAGCAGCAACAACAACAGCAGCAGCAGCAGCAACAGCAGCAGCATGGCTCCTTTTCCGGCATCTCAGGTGTACCTCAGGGTGCAGAACTGCCGCACCATCTTGTCCCGGGACCGGGACCGGGAGGTGCGATGCGCGATCCCAGCATCAATCCCAAGCTGACGAGATTGCGACGAGCTTGCGACTTGTGTAGCAGGCGCAAGGTGAAGTGCGACGATTCCAACATCCCATGCCGGCCATGTCGTGAACTCGGAGCCGATTGTACTTGGGAACGCGAGACAAAGCGTCGGGGGCCTCCCAACAAGCACGCCGAGGCTGCCAAGGCGGCAAAGCGAGCCCGGATTGAATCGGCTCCAGCTGGCCCTTCTGCTGCTCCGCCATCGCCCCAGCATGCCGCCAAAACCCTGCTTGACATCTCGGTCGATGGAATCCTCAATGCCGAAAGCATAGCTCCCGTGCCCGTGCTGGAGCTTATGGTGGATGATTTCTTCACCTACATCCATCCACTGGCTCCTTTTCCTCATGAACCTACCTTTCGACAGTCGTTTGCCAACCGAGAAGATCGTTCAAAGCCCGAGTTTCTTGGGCTGCTCGCCAGCATGATTGCCGCCTTGGTTTCGTCGTTTCCGAGAAGCGCCAGAGAATACCTCAAGACGCAGGGTGGCATCAAGCAGTTTCCCAAAGCTGTTGTTCTGGTGGAGAAGTGTATCGAAATTGCTCTTCTCTCCAGAGGCAGCAGGCCGGGAAGATGCTTCTCCAAGAAGCCCAAGAGCTTGGATGAGGCCTGTTCGAGCTATTTCCTAGGACTGGCCAGTCTGCACATAGCGGACCGAGACTCGGCCTGGCAGTTTCTATCCGAGACGCTGCACTTGCTCCAGCAGCTGGGCTTCAAGAAGCCAAAGCATCCGGGAGAACTGCCAGCTTTCGGAGCAGACGTGTACTCTGAGGAGCCTCGTCCCTTCAACCACGTCAAGGACCAAGTCGGAAAGCGGTTGTTCTGGTGCCTCTTGCTAAGCATTGGGTGAGTGTCATCATGGCCCTGCACGTTTCGTTTGGGTTTTGCTAATCGTCTTGTCAGATCCATGGCCCAGCTCGGCGACAACGATGCCGACATCATCATATTTCCTTCTTCCACCCCAAGCTTGCCGTACCCCGCATACCCAGAGGACGTCGACGACATTTGCATTCTGGCCAACAAAGTCATTCCTCAGCCAGAAAGAGGCGTTTCGCTTTTGACGGGTTTCCGGTTCGGCATCGACATTTACACGACCCGGAACGGCATCGCGAGCATAGAACTGGCTTATGGAATGAGCTCACTGCCCTGGTCGGGCCAGCGAGCCCTCGTGAAAGATGGTCTCATTGCGGCAAAAAGCATCACCAACGACTTGCCGCCAGAACTGCAGCTGCATCTCGCGCCGCAGCAGAGCCAGAGCGACGAGGCAGACCAGGTCGTGAACCTGGACGAGTCTGGGCTGCAATACGTGCCGCCAATGTGGCCCAACGACCAGCCCTCTCATGACGTGCGCAACGTCGTCAAGTCGCAGCCCGCGACTCGGCGTCGGCTGCAGTACGAGATACAAAAGGCCAATATTTTTGTGTCTCAGCTGGCCACGCGGTCCTATTTCGTCGATTTGTACTTTAATCTTCGCGATGTCCATATCGCCGAGGACCTCGAGGGCCAGGCGGAGGAGCAAGATGCGGACGATAAGGACGCCCTCGAGCTCATGGCTGCGGAGCGCGAGTCAATCGTCCAAAACCTGCTCGAGATCTTGGGCTTCCTTTCGCAGCGCAACATGGAGCCAAACGGCATGTCGCTCATCAGCAAGATGCGACAGGTTGCCTCGACGCTGGTCAACGATGCCCGCGATCGAAAGGGCTCGGTGGCCGTCCGCTCCGAGGAAGCGCTCCTCCAGCTCATTGACATCCTCGTCAAGTTGGACAAGACTGGTCCTGCGGCCCACAGCCGAGCACAAGACCCTACGCAGATGACGCCGGAGGATGAGGAAGAAGAGCTGCAGTGCTGGGCAGAGTTCAGGGAGCTCCAGCTACGGTTCGCAGCCACTGGTGGATTCACGGGCAACTTGGTTTGACGCCTGTGTGGACAGTGACGCCCATGAGAACAATGTTATATCTCTTGGGGATTGTTCTGTGTACCCTTTTACTATAATTCATCCGTCCTCTGTATACCACGTGATACCAGGTGTTAGAAAAAAAAATGAAAGAGGTCTACTGCCAAACACGTCACGACGCGCGATTGGACAATGAATCCCGACTGGAGATTCAAATCACGCGTCTTCTTGCGCACGGCATCAAACAATGGAGAATAAAGCACGATAATAATGTTTTTTTTTTCGTCATACATTCATCCATACATAACGAAAGTCATGAGGCGCAAGACGCCGCCGTAGCAAATGACAAGCAACAAAGAAATAATGCGCAAGCAAGGTGGCTCGTAAAACTCCGACCAAAAAAGTCTCACGGCCCCGTCATGTGCAACGTATAATCCACGCAACCACGCAACCACCTTCCCGAGCAAAAAGCATAGCATGTAGACCCAGTCGATATCAAACATCAGGGTATCAGTGGAAAAGAGCAAGACAGAGGCAAAGGGGCAAGACGGTTTGTCCTCGAGCCAGACGTAGACGCAAAGCTTGCGTCGAGAGAAACAAAGAAAATAAAAAAGAAACAAAGAGAGCCTCCCCTACCCATTTGCGTGACCTGAGATGCAATGGAGTGCAAACAAACGTGAGTCGTCTCCTCCTTTCTGATAGCGGGGCCGTGTCTCATTCCTTGGCGCTTCCGAGCCAAGAACTCGACCCCGCAGCGAACCACATGAGCGACGTAACCTAAATAAAATTCCTCACCATGTCGTTTACCATCCCAAATTTCACATTGAAATCCCACAGAGGGGGGAAGAATGAAAATTCGACAAGTCAGAGATTCAGAATCCATTAATGAAGAGAGAAGACAGAAAGTGAGTGACCGAGGACGAGTCATGATCCAAACGCGTGGATAAGAGAGAAGAGAGCAGAGCAAACGCCCGATCAACCATCCACAGATTTGAGAGCTGGTGGGGCGATCCAGAGTTCAGTGGAGCGATGCAATTGTCTCAATCCGCTTCACGTGGTGAGTAATGTGTTTGAATCTAGTACGCCGTGGCAGTCGACCCTTCACTCGTGGCTACAGCCACGAGAGCCTCTAGACGCCTCAGAGATTCGCCGTTTCCCTGTCGCTCTTGCTGCGGTGGAGGCGGCTGCTCTCTGTTGGGGAATCCGTTGAATCCAGTGAAGTTCGGGTGAATCATGCGGTCAACATGCGTCAGTCTGGGATCTTGCTGCGGCGGTGGTCCCTGTGCCACACTTGGCCCGTGATACCAGCCATGTCTTTTGTTCTCACGTGGAGTCGCTATGGACGGGGCCGAAATGGTATGCTGATGCAAGGGCCGGCTGGTGGGCGCCGTCGACGCGTACGGCCGGGACGCCGGCATCTGGTCCTCGAACCTGACACTATGATGATTGTTGAACTGCGCTTGCTCGGCCTGGGCAAGGACGGCCCGATTCACCTCCAAAGCCCAAGAGCCGGCGCTGTCTCGAGGTGGAGTCTTGTGATTAATGTCCAGACGGTTGAGGCCGCGCTGAAGGCTCGCATCGTACATGTTCAGATTGCGTCGTTCATCGACGGTCTGCGCAATCTCTCCGGCGCCAGGCTGGTACGGTCGGCGATACGGCAATGATTCCGAGTCGATGACCATGGGCGAGGGACCACGTTGTTGCGTTGGCGGAGGGGTTGGATGACGGCGTTGCGGAAGAGGGTCGAACGATTCGATGCCAGGAAGTCGGAAAGAGGTCTGAGAGTTGGACGGGTTCGCGATGGGCGGAGGCGGGTTGGGCCGCACGGCCTGGCTGGCCATGCTCAGCTGATTTGCCTGGCCGGGAGGTTGTTGGTTGGTGTAGCTGCGGCTGTCTGGGTGCCATGTGCGTCGCCGCCAGGCCTCGTCGGAGCTGCTCGACGGCGCGTCCTGGCGGCCCGGCCAACCGGGTTGTTTGGACAGGGGAGGCGATGAATCCAGATTACTGGTCGGGGTGTTGGCTGACAAGAAGGCCGCCGGATGAGAGCTGTTCATGTGACCGGGGCCAAAGAGGTGGCGCGCAGGGGCCGACTGGAAAGGATGCGCGCCCGAAGGCACACTCAGTCGTCGGCCAGGGGTTCGGCTGCCAGGGCCGTACATACTCTGAGATCGAGAGTGTGCGGCCGAGGTAGGTGAGCTCATCCCAGACGCCCAGCGAGGACTGCTTTGAGCCGTGGAAAAGGTGGCCGAGGTGGGTGTACTGAAATCGCCAGGAGAGCTCGGTCGGTACGAGTACGCGCTGTCGGCGTTGCTACGGTACGATTCTATTGACAATCTAGATCGAGGATCTGTTGCCATGACCAGAGGCTGAGGGCGTCGTCTCACATCCTGTTGCGGCGGGCCATAGCCGGAGCCGACGGAACTGATGCTGGCAATACTGGAAGTAGACAGGCTCTTGGAGTGACCGCGAACCGGGCCTCCCGCACTGCCCCCGGTCGATGCTCTCGCTCTGTTGCCGGCTTGTCTGACCCGTTCTGTTGTTCGAATCTGTCGCTGGAACCGAGAGCCTGTCGCCGCCAAGGAGTCAATGGGGATGTCTTCGTTGACGTGGACAGTTTGCGCATGCTGCCTCAGGTTATCCAGTCGAGAGAATCGACGAGAGCAATGGCATTGAAACGGTCGTTCCCCAGTGTGTTTTCTTCAACACGTTAGCGGCAAATCCTAATCCGAGCTTGGAGACAAATTGCTGTCCCGCCCACGTGCAGAGAGGCTGCTAAATGGGTCAAAAGAAGGGGGCGTACCTGATATGACGAGCTAAATGCTCGCTCCTAGTGAAACTCAAATTGCACGGTGGATAATCCGTGCAATAGAAGCGCTGAGACTTCTTCTTCTTGCTAGACTTGGAGCCGTCGGCGCCGACACTTTCGCCGTCCGAGCCAGCACCGTCGTCGCCAGCAAGTCCGGTCTCGCCATCGGAATCGTCCATGTCCATATCCACCGAGTCTCGCCTCGATGACTTGGCAGAGTGCTGAGAGTTGACGCGGCGCGGCAAGTCTCGAGAGTCAGAAAGAGGCGGGAATGGCGAGTGAGGTAGATTCTGCTCGGCAGAAGTACTAAAGTTGGCTCGTGTCGGTGTCTTGGAATCATCGTACTGCGGAGATGGATGTCGTGCTTGAGGATGATGCGATGCGGTGCTCGATCTGGGAGTGGCGGAGGATGAGGACGAGTTCATCATGGGCTCCTCCTTGATAGGCTCGTCTATGAGCGAGTTGACTGGTCGAAAAGCAGCCGCCATGGTGGGCAGGCTGAGGCTGGAGCAAATCAGTCAACGTCAAGAGGGGGCCAGACTGTCGACGATTCAGCCAAGCGTCGTGATCAAGATGATTCAAAGCGAAGGGATTCGGAATCAGGCCAGCGGCGCCGTCAGTCGCAAAAAAACGTGGATGGTCAAGATGAGAGTTGAAAGTAGCGGAGATTGGCTGTCAGGGGTGGGCGGGCACAGGTCTTGTTAAGCAACGGCGGGCGAGGGTGAGGCTGAAGGTGCCGGCAGACCGCAGACAGACAGACAGACAGACAGACAGACAGCAGACAGGAGGAGGGGGGGGTTGGAAGAGCAGGGGGGGGTTCGTGGAGAGGAGTTGGGGGTGACGAGGCGCGAGGGGCGGGCGGGCGCCAGTACTTTAGTTTGCAGCGAAGATGCCGAAGGATTGTGCAGCGGTGGGCCTGCAGCTTGAGTATCTGCCTGGCTGACTTTCTGCCTCTCGCTCTCTGTCCTGCTTGCTCGCTCGCTCGCTCGCTCCTGCCCTTCCTCGCTCCTTCGATCAGCCGCGGCTCCGTGAGCGACGTTATACGATGAGATTCGGGCCCCCGGTGTCCAGGTGAGTCAGTGAGTCGGTGGCAGTGAGTGGCAGTGAGTGGCAGTGAGTGGCAGTAGTGGCAGATGTGGCAGTGGGAGCAGGTGGGGTCGAGCCAATGGCGGCCGGCCTAGTTTCCCTAGTTGCCCTGCTTTGCTTGCGTTTGCTCCGATCCGCTGTCTTGCGCTTAGTATAGAAACAAGCTGTCTCGCAATACCACACAACACCGCTGGGCCCGTTTCAGACGAAAGCGTGAGCATGGCTGATGCAATGCACAATGCCTGCACTACGGCGTCGGAGATGCAAGCAGAGACCACCTAGGCAGGTCGCTACGCCAGGTCGCTAGCCAGGTCGCTAGCCAGGTCGCTAGCTTTGGAGAAAGGTCCGCTGGGTGCATGCACACACAGGCACGCACTATGTAGCCAGGTCCGCAACCCGGGCAGCTGGGCGGGCAACTACAGTGGTATGACAAAGGCTTTTGGCCGCCAGACCACACTTCTAATACCTTTTTGGGCGCCCAAAAACATATATCAGGATACTGTAGGTACCTAGTAGAGGCAGGTATATACAGAATATTATAGGTAGGTACCTAGTAGATTTTGGTACATACAGGATACTGTTGGTACCTAGTAGAGGTAGGTACCTAGTAGGTATGATGCATACCTAGTACAGTATGTAGGTACGTGAGGCGGGCAGCTAGGGCGGGCAGGCAGGTACCTGACGCTGGCGCCGCACTGGCACCTTTACACAGCACTGGGCTGGCAAATTGACTTTTTTTTTCAACGTCTTTGGACGACACCACGGGGTGAGACCGCTCTCGTCGACCTTGGGCCTAGCACGTTCGGATGAAAAGTCGGCGGGACCGACGGGTTGAAACCAGTGGATTCGGCAAAGTTCACGAGGCTGAGTCGGAAAGCAGGTGGCAGGCGGGCGGGCGGGTGTCAGCTAGGCAGGCAGGTGGCAAGTGGGAGGCAGAAAAGGCCGGCAAGGCTCTGTCTGATGAACATTGCAAAGTCGAGCAAGCAAGGGGGGGGGATATGGCCATGGGAAAGCAACATGGCAGATTTCAAAAAAGCGGCGAAAAAATGGAAAGGAAAAGTCGAGGAAAAGAATGGTCATTGGCGCATAAGTCACAAAGGAGAAATCCATCGGAAACAAGACTGATTTATGCACTGGCGTCAGCATAAACCATGAACCATGAAGACCATAAGGGCATGCCTTGACTGTTTGCGACCGCGGGGGGCGGGGAGGCGTTTGAATCCAATCATGCGCCCCTCCGAGCGCCGGGACCTGGATTTGTCAAGGAAGCAGAAGCACACGTTCAAAATGTGCAAAGTGCAATCAATCAGTCAATCAATACCAGACCGAGGTGGCTCGGGTGGGCCATATGCTGACAAGCCCGTCTCGATGGAAAAAGTCAATTCAACAGATATGGATCGTATAGAAATTTATAAGGGAAATCACAAAAGAAAAATATAAAAAAAATGGGGGGGGAG
>JMQE01001730.1:0-12983 GCA_000731825.1 Hypocrella siamensis | reverse complement strand
GGGGGAGGAGGGAACAAGACTTGGGTGATTTTGGTATGCATGCCCTGGTGCCGCGGCTTAGCCTCATTGGAGTCAGCGTGAATTCACCCAGTCGTGATTCGGCCAGGTTTCCAACGTTGCATCAGGCCCTGGTCGGGCCAAGGGCTGTCTGCCGTGAGTCATTCGGCGCGTGGTGGGTTGTTTGTCGGCGTCTTCCCACCAAGATGGATGAGCTCTTTGCTAGGGTCATTTTCGCTTTTTTTGGTCACGGGGGGGCCATGGCTGCCTGGCAAGGAACTGACGTGGCATTTTGTGAGAGGTTTTTTTTGTCAAAAGCGTGATACATGTGACTCACGTACGACTTGTCATGGGTGCTCTTCTTCCTCGACCGAGCCAACCGCATAACCAGGGTCCAAGATCCACACATGGTTGTTTTCAGCACGCGGCACGCAAACCGTGCAATCCTAGGCGTGAACATCGGAGCCCGAGAGCAAGCACGACGTGGCGACCGTCACCATCGTCTTCTGTCCTCGACTTGCTCTCGCATCCATAGAGGTCGTACCACGACAAACTCAACTTGAGATGCGTACTACGATCCGGGCCGGCCCTTTCAACCTGTGTCCAGAATCGACGCGAGTCTGCGTCCCAGGAGTTTGACTCCCTCGTACGAAGCGGCTGCCTGACCTCGTGCCACATTGCCCACCCCCGTCCCCCATTACAAAAAGCGAGTAGGGATGAGTCGAGAAGATGCCAATCGTGGATATGTGTCATTGAGCAGATTGGGAATGCTAGGAAGCTAGGGTTGCAGATTCGTCGCTTTTTTGTGGCTTCGGACACACAGATCGCGAGCGCGAATAGACAGGCCACACACCGTTAGCATGATCAACCCTAAACGGCGGGTAGACGTCCCAGCCGTTCGAGTGATGATAGTCCCTCAGCGCCTCGCCCACGCGACCGATGGCCTGCGGCGGCGCGCGAGCCTTGATGACGATGCCGTCGCGGCTCTGGTGCTGGCGGACACGAACCACCTTGACCGGTAGCTCGTTGTTGCCTTCCAGATGCGCTGTTTCGTGATTATAGTCAAAGTGGAATAGGTCGCAGACGAGAAAGACAATAGAATCCCAGCGCGAGACGGCGATGAAGCGGCACTCGGGGCTATCGTACACGTTATTTGGTGAGATGAGGCCATTGTATTTGAGGCGCTTTAGGACGCGGGTAATGATTTTCTGCGGCTCGTCCCATGCTTGTTGCCAGACTTCTGGGCCTCTCTTCACAATGACTAGCAGGCGAAGAGGTGCTTCACCCATGGTAAGGCGACGGACGTGGCTGAGGCGAAGAGGGGGGTTTTTGGGTCGTGGCTGGCGAGAAAAATGGTCTGGCGTCGCGGCCGCCTAATGGATGTAAAGATGTCTGTCTAAGTCGTGGCATGCGCAGCGGGCAGCACGGCAATAATGTGCATTTTTGACGTGACTCACCGCCTTGTTTAGCGGTACGCGGCATACACCACTGTAAACACCACTGTAGACACCACTGTAGACACCACTGTAGACACTACTGTAGACACCACTGTGTGCTAAAGGCTAGGCCTAAGCCCATCCCATCACCGACTCACCGCCAGAGGGTATCGCCGGGGGCATCGCCAAAACCCTCAATCTCTGCATCTTTGTTCGGCAGAGATGAAGCGCATCTTACTCGATAAAAAAAAATTGCACACGTCTGGGCTCAGGGATCTGTCCCTCCCTCTACGGCCCTTTTGACGTGCTGACATTATGAAGGACATTTTTTTTTATAGGAGAAATGTCCTTTTCCCTCCGAAGCGAAAACCAAGGTCGCAGTCTGCGCATCGTCGCGGTTGAAACCGTCGTTAAAAGCTATTCGCATAGGCACTCTCTGTCTACTCGTTGTCTAAAGACGGTCACTCGCGGATGCATTACCTCCAGGTCCAAGCCGGCACCCTGCATGGGTCCTGGATTTGAAGCACTTTTGAAGTGGAATAAATGTGCTTCTGCGAAGGGGTCAGAGAGGAAGCTCCCTTCAGCCTGCTACCTTCTTTTCAGCCTTGGCAAGTACTTCGTTTGGATAATGACCCGCCTGCTTTGTAAGTGGTTTAGGCCTTTTTTCGCCAGGGTTGAGCGTGCTATAACCGTCCTCACCACCGCTTTTGTTACATCGCAGGATTCTTGGGGAGGCTAGATTAGACAGGGTGTGAGTCCAAAGTGATCATTTTTTTCGTAACCCTAAACCTGGCATTCTGCCGAGATGCCAAGAAGCTCCCTTTGGGACTGATAGCCGCCCGTGGAGGCATTTCGTCGTGCGTTGACGCCAACCCGATCAAATGTGAGCAGATGGGGATGCCCTAGTTGAACGGCAAAGCGAGCATTCTCCACTGCGGCTGGGGTATCTTCCTCGTACAGGTAGATCAGCCAGCAGCCATTCTCATCACGTCGGGGCACGCCGGCAGGCAGGATCGGTGGGCCTGGCAGGCTCGCCGGGGGGGGGGGGGGGGGGTCTCGGGGCTGGCGGTGGCGAAGATGATAGCTATGCGGATTGTTGGGCTCTTCTTCACAGACCAAGTCTTGTGCCGCCGCCGCCACGGCTGCCTCCTCGACGGCTGCCGCGTTTGCATCTGGGCAGCGAGGGTGTCTGTTTGGATTGTGGGTGAGCACGCCGCCCGCCGTCTCCGTTCCGACCACGTAGCTGTGGCACAGGTCCACGGGGACTGGCCATGGACTTGTGACACAAGCCTCGGACTCGGATCGGCAGGTAGTTTGCTCGATTTGGGAGGTAGTTTTCTCGATGCGCTCTACCGCTGATCGCTGCTTGTGTTGAGGCGTTTGAGGGGTGAGGCGGACAAGTTTGGGTCGTAATGCCCCCCGTAAGATATTCGGGCGGGTGCGACACCGGTGCTCAAGTGCCTTTCTGACTCGACACGTGCCCTGACGTGTGTGGCGCGCCTGATACGACAATGCTACTCGTTCCCTTGTATGTTTGCAGCCTCAGGCATCTGGTCCACGGCAAGCGTTTGTAACTTGACGGATTCAGCAATCAGGCGTGAAGACGGTCGAGGCGCAAAGTGTGCCATCGATAAAACACAGGGTGCCCTAGATGCTGCCTGAGGCTCAAATGAACAAAAAAGGTTCCTCCACGGCAAAGTTCGGGTCAAACCTGGGGGCGCGACGCTGGGTTATGTATGCTACTTCTCCCAGCAATGCCACGTCATTGGAAGCACCGGTTTCGAGCGCCTCGACCATGGCAGCAGTCGAATGGAACGGCTAGTCACGAGCGACACGAGCCGCCATTCAAGGTTAGGCCTAAGCCCAATCCATGACAGCGAGAATTATTTTTGCGCATCAAGACTGCCGCTGGGTTTTTCAAAATGACACACTGGCTTTCGTCTTGCGCCGACTTTCATCATCTTGGAGCCATTTGTTCAGCCAAGAATCACACGCTATCGGAGGCTGCTGCACTGTAGCAATCATGCGCGAGGAAAGGCGCCCGCGGGGCCACATACAGTGGTGTGACAAAGGTTTTTTTGGCCGCCAGACTCCATTACTAATACATGTAGGCGGCCAAAAATATCTTCCAAGATACTTTAAGTACTTAAATATGGTAGGTATATATAAAATACTAAAGATATTTCGTAGAGGTAGGTATATGGGGGGATATTATAAATATTTAGTAGAAGTAGGTATATGTAATATCTTTAATAAATGTTTCTACTCAGTTAGTGTCTGTCTAGCTGCTTTAGACGTGGGATGTGCGGGTCGGGATCGAACAGCTAAAAATCTTACCTATGCGCGTACTAGTCACGTGCTCCGCAAGCTGTTTTTTCCCCGACCCATAGTCACGTGACTCGCAAGATATTATTTACCTACCTCCCTAGGCAGGCCTGTCATTCATCCTCATTCTCTCCCCATAATCCTTCCCACGCACGACCCTACCGCATGCATGGCTTCCACGCTTCCACTTTATCTCCTTCGCGATGAGTACATCGATCAGCAGAATCGTCACGCTGATGCCCTCAATCACGAGCTTGGAACGATCAGCAAGCGCGTCGATTATCTAAATAACACGCATGATTTAATGTCTCGCAACCTAGTCCAGCTGCAAGACTTGCTTCAAATCCAGCAAGATAACAACAACAGACGTTTCGACAACCACGACAAACGCTTTGATCAGCTACATAACTTGCTCAAGATCCAGCAAGATATCAACAACAGACGTTTCGACAACCACGACAAACGCTTTGATCAGCTACATAACTTGCTCAAGATCCAGCAAGATATTAACAATACACGTTTCGATAACCACGACGATCGGTTCGACAAGATAGAGGCACGATTAGATGGCCATGATGAGCGGTTTGACCGACTCGAGGTTGAGGTCATCCGATTTCGCGCCTACATGAAGAACTCACTTCTCAAGAATCCCATTCTTCGCATCGACCCTGTTCCAGCCCTTGACCCAGAGAGGGGCATTATTTATCCCGAGACGAGCCGCTTTCCTCAACACGCGAACCAATTCTACGCACTACGCAGACCTCGATCCAACCGCGAGCGCGATATGCTGCTGTACCTTGCCAAATTCTACGACATTCCGCTGGGCCAAGGCGAATCTTCGGACGAGAGCGGCGATGATGACGGAGTCGTGCCCACCACTCACGGGATCGTCGCGTCACTGGAAGGAATTCTCGGCCTGAACGAGGACAAATTCATCAAATTTCGCGCAAGAGCCCATCAAATGGCCCAGCAGCCCGCCAAGAAACCAAGCCCAAGGTCATTGCGAATACTTGAAGCCGAGAACGAACCACCGCCTAAGAAACAAAACGTGCTAAGAGAGATGCCCAAGGAATGGTTAGTCGGCAGCCGAAGTTCATCGGGGAATCCCTCAGAGCCGTCCACCAAACTTGGATGGAAAGTTCCGACGCCATCAGTCCTGAGAGCCATGTACGAGGAGAATGCGCGCAGGGCTGGAGAAGAAGAGCAGGAAGAGGAAAAACAATCCATCGCTGGTCACGCGACAACCAGCCGCAAGACAAGTTCAAAGGGATCGGACAGGGCTCTTAGTTTGAGGCAGACAACGCGAGGCGAAAATGAAGATGACGGGGCTTCTTTGCCAAGCGGTACTACAACCAATCCCAACACGGATCCGGCAAGAGGACTCGAGACGGATAGCGATTGATAGAGTATCAGAGGCTTTATGTACTTGGATAAATTCCTAGACTGTAGACGTACTGCCTCAGGATATGTCTTTGATACACAGCAATACTGCCCCCGCCTCGTGCGGCACTCCAACAGAAGATGCTCACGCCATGGCAGTCGGTCCACCGACGCCTCACAGAACAAGTCTCCCTCGTCTGGTCCCTGAGGGTGGCTTGGTGCAGCAGAACCTGGCCAGGATATATCTTGTCTTGGTTTAAAGAATTTGAAGAACGGCCCTTCTGTGCGAGGATCCTGTGGGAAGCAGATCAGCAAGATCGGCCAGCGAAGCCCGTGAAACATGTGTGTGCCACTCCCACTCCAGTCAATGAAACGGCTCGGGAGGCGAAATTGCAGGACGAGATTCTGTTTTCCCACGAATCGGAGCCCTGTGGCGTACAGACCGGGCGTCATGGGTTTCCGGCCCTCGTGCCCCCCGCTATTCATTGGTAGTGTCGGCTCGATCTTGCTGGGCTGCGTGCTAAGCCTACGAAGGTCGCGTTGGCTGTTGCACCTGGAAGGCTGACTCCGCTTGCATGGGGCGGTCGTCTTGTTGGATGAATCGTGGTCGGACAAGGATTTGCGCTTGCGGCTACTCGAGGCGATCCGGCTCGCTTGCGGCAGAGGGCACCGACGGCGATGGGGAGCCTCGTTCTAGCATGCGTGTGCGCCGTCGCCGTCGCCGCGTAAAAACTTGTGAGGCTGGGGAAATCCGAGTCCCGAGTCGCAGCTTGGCAACAGAGGTGATGTGGCGATGCGCCTCCACGCGGGCCACTCCCTTGACGCCCTGACTCTCTGCAAGCTGCAGCTGTTCTGCCTCGGCTCCTCGCTCGTCTGATGCCCACGGGATTTGGGCGACCTGGTCATCTCGTGTCGCAAAGCATGTCGTCCCGCGACACACAATAACCAGTTACCGAGTCAAGATTCTTTACAGCCTGGCGCTAACGCTCGCTGAAGTATCACGAGCGTCATTCAGCGTGACGCGTAACGGTCCGTCCTGTCTCTGGATGAAGGTATCTATGCCCATCAGATCATCACTCATGGCAGCGAACCCAACTAGCGCGCTCGCAATTTTTCCGGTTGCTCGTAAATGTCGAACGGACCCGAATTGCACGGGCCTGACAGGTCAAAGACCCAGAGTTCCATGACGGAAGCGCAGAGGGAAAAGGCATAGACGAAACGGCGCGTGGGTTGATCGGCAAAGACGCCGCGGGTATGGCGCACTAGCTGGAGAAGAGTCGTCTTGAATCGGCCACTCTGTTGAATCGTTTCGCTCCCCAACCACAGCGACGCCCTTGTACGTGTAGAATCTGCCGTCAGGAGCAGACTTCTGTAGAAAGACATCCATCTGGCCCTTTCGTCACTCGAATTCGTGGGCCGTCTTGGTCGTGAAGAGCCTACACGAGGTGCCGGCTAGGAAGCCGTCTTGCAGCGAGCAGAGCCAGTCCCAGTTGGGCGTTTCCAATGGATCGGCAGGAAAGGAGGTGCCTATCGACGTTTTGTCTCGTCGTACGCGGTCATGATTCCTTGAAACGTTTCTCTCTGGGTCTGCTGCCAGCTACTCATGTCAAAGAACCTGGCATGGAATCCCTTTTGTAGTGGAAAGGTGCCGTGCTTAACATCGTGGGAAAGCTCTCATTTAATGACTTCGCGTGTCTCGCTATCTTGAAGTCGGCCGGAGCTGCCTTAAAGAGTAGTCCCTTTCAGCGTCGGGGCCGGCGGGGGCGTCAGCGGCGCGATTTTCCGCAAGACGTGGACTTGAGTCGACAACCGAGACGATGACGGGCCGGAATTGCTCCACCGCGGCAACCTTCTCGCGACAACGCGAGCCTCGGACCGATATCACGTGACTCTGTAGGTGCGACACGCGAGGCGCTCCACGAATATTCAAGATACCTACCTCTACAAAATACCTATAATATATTAAATATACCTATCTCTACTAAACACCTATTATATATCAAACATACCTACCTCTATTAAGTATTTATAGTATATTAAATATACCTACCTCTTCTAAGTACCTATAGTATCTTATATATACCCGCCCCTACTAAGTACCTTCATCACGTGATCTAGACCCATTAATCACCTAAACCCCTCAGGAAATCAATTGCGTCGTCACGAACACTCTTACTTAACCAACGCATGTTCACTCTCAACCAACGTGCCGTGCTAGTCGCGTGGCAGCATGTCTACGCCCACGAACGAAGATTACAAAGCGCTCTATGAGCAGGAACGGGAGAATCGCGAGAAGGCAGAAGCGAGGCGGCGAGAGGCAGAAGCGAGGCGGCGAGAGGCAGAAGCGAGACTACGGAAGACGACTTTGATCGAATTCCTTCAGAAATCCCACGATCTCCTTTCACTTTCACCTCTCAAGGTAGCGGCGCCATCCAAGTCAACGACAGGCACAATACCGATCCCAAAAGATAAATACTGTCCATCGCGACTGGAGAAATGGGGAGACTATCCCGCCCTGCAACAACAGATATACCAGACCGTTCTCAGCTACCTGCAGCCAACACCAACAGATACAGACGAGACCGCGCCCCGTCTTTTCGCATCTCAAGAGGCATTGGAAGGCCTTTCGGCCCTTGTGACGAGGCAAGCCATTAGCAGCGAAGGGGACTTGGACCGCTATGAGTACAACGCTGTGAACTTTCACGTTGGGACGATCATCTCGGAGCTGTGCAAGATACCTGCTGCTCGCGACGAGCTGCGCCTGGGCTCTGGGATCCGGTTCGAAAATCACCAGAACTCCCTCGAGCAGACTGTAGACGAGGACGCCGAAGCTGTTCAGCCATCCATCACTCGCCGGCCTAAGCCCGATGTGTATTGCATTCATGCGGACGACGAGGGCAAAAGCACTCTTCTCACCTCAGGGGAGCACAAACCACCACACAAGCTCCCCTTGGAAACAATACGCTTAGGTCTCCGTCCGATGGACTTGTGGCGGCACTTGGTCGCATTTGATTCTATACCAAAAGACGAGGCGGAAAAAATAAAATATCGTGCTGAGCGGCTTGTTTGCTCTGCCATCATCCAGCAGTACCATGTCATGATTCAGGATGGGTTAGAGGTTTCGTATCTCTCAACTGGACTTTGTGATGTTCACCTCTGGATTCCTGAAGATGACCCTGCAACGTTGTACTACCATCTGTTTGAACCAAACTACGACACCGACAGCAACAACGACGAAGTCGATAACAACGACGACGTCGATGGCAGCAACGACGTCGCTAGCGAGCATGACATCGCTAGCAACAACGACGTCGCCAGCAACAACGACATTACCAGCAACAACGACAGTGCCAGCAACAACGACAGTGCTAGCACTAACGACACTCAGCTCAAGCCCAGGACGGCTATTGCCCGGAGACTCTGCCTTTTTCTGCTGAGCCATCGTTTTGCCCCGCGCAATCAGGAATGGATAAACGAGGCACAAACCAAGCTGCGCATTTGGCAGACACGCTATCACCTCGAGACTCCCCAAGTCGAGCCAAACCAGATGCCCGAATCCGAGCCAAGCAATGTTCCCGCCGCTGCAGCCGCGAATGACGAAGACGATCGTGATAGCAACCAGAGCCATCCGAGTTCCCATTCGGACTATGAACCCGTATCTTCATCCCCATCGCAAGATTCTCCAAGAGCACAGCAACAGAAACGCGAACAGGCGTCGTTGGCTACCTGTCGTCCGCCACCAAATACGCAGAGACGTCGTTCCGAGTCATCTACGTCGTCCGATCCAGATTCGAACCCAGCGACATCAGGTCCCAAGCGACGCTTCAGCGAAATGACGACCTCTTCGTCCGCGTCGCCAGCGCTACGCCCTGGCCGAACCACGAACCCCCGAGACAATACCACGGCCCAACACGACGCCCAGTTCTGCACGTTACGCTGCCTCCTCGGGCTGGAAACCAAAGGTGCCCTCGACGAGAATTGCCCGAATGCAAAGCTACACCGACAAGGGCAAGACAACAACGTAATAGCAACACACGTCATTGATACGCAAGAAATGGTGCGCCTTCTCAAGGACCAGCTAGAAATGGACCTCAATAATAACTGCTCACCCTTTGGAACGTGCGGCGCATACGGCGCGCCCTTCAAACTTACCCTCGCCTCACACGGATACACCGTCGTCGGAAAAGGCACCATTACGGGCCTCTGGCCCATCGTCTCCCGCGAGGCAGAAATTTACCGGCTCCTCAAAAAAGCCCAGGCCTCGGCCGTACCCGTCTTCCTCGGCTCAATCAACCTGCAGCGCATGACGTACTTTCTGCGCGGCGCCGGCGCCATCAAGCACATGCTGATCATGGGCTGGGGCGGCCAAGAGGCCCACAAGCAGCGTGGCCTGGAGCTGGATCTGGACCTTGAGGTGAAGCGGTCGGTTCAGGAGATACGCAGCCTGGGTGTCAGACACTTGGATCTGCGGGATCCGAACATTCTATGGAGTGAGGAGCTGCAGAGGGCCTTGATTATTGACTTTCATCGCTCAGAATTCATTCCCCGCCACCCAAGAGTTAAGCGCTTAAGACGGGCATGTAAGAAGGAGCGTCCGCGGAAAGTGACCGCCTAACACCATGATGAAGTCCAGGCCCGTGACGGACTTGTCATTGGAATCATGGTGCCTGCCCCCTACGTAATTCAACGATCCCAGCAAGGGCAGCACCACCAACAGGATGGGAATGAAGAGTGAAGAGCCAGAGAAGTGTGCCCAAGTACCGCAGGAAATAAGCACGTGGCTTTTGAGTCGCCGGAGCCATGTCCGATGACCTGATGATGCGTCGGTAGGACCGCTATTGTGTCACTAAAGTATCTTTTCCAAGCAAAAATACAAGACAGGAACTGTTAAAAGGAGCAAAACAAGCAACGCTGTATAGAATATCGACCCGTATGCCGTCTTAAAAGAGAATGTGCTCTATACTGGCATCGCGTTGAAGCTCTTGGTCAGCGAGAATCTACAGAGCCGCTTTTACGGCCGCGCTTCCCATGCTTAGGAGAAGTAATATGATGCGAGTACTCGCTAGGATCAGCCTCGCGCTCTAATGCTCCAGAAAGAAGCCTGATACGTAGCGCACTGACGTTAGAATGCAAAACGTTGATGCACACATGAGCGTGATGAAGAAGCCTCTGCTCCACCGTGCCTTGGTTCCAACATCTGGCAGTCGATGCATGATAACGAGCGGATGCGCCATGTTGCTGCTGGACGTGTTGTTCAACGGTAACGAGACTGGCTCCCAGGACCTTGAGCCATTCCCGCCGTCTAATGTGAGAGTGGCCATTGCTTTCGTGCTGTCTCTCCAAAATGTCCTGGCCATGGTCACGTTTTGAGTTTACCGATTTGGAAGACTTATATGATCTATATTGCCGTGGAAATGCAGATAAAAATGGGGCCGCTGAGGCGTCTTTGCCGGATGCTCTTGATGTTTATCCAAAGATTTAGCTGTCCTAATGATGGACACATAGGGATGGGTGTGGGGACAGGATGCTGCTTCTGCATAACCTTTGCATTTCTTCTCCAGAGTACATACAACACAAATGCAGCCAAGGCAACAGGGAAACAGGACATGCACAACATGTCACGAAGTGGAGATGCTGGTTGAATGAACGAGTTGCTTGGGGCAGCAATATGGCTGCAACATGTTAGATTGCTTCTGATGTCATGATGTTGCCCCCCACGTCCCCTGACGGCTATGTGCATTGGACTGTGCCCTGGCGTGACCGGGACCCCAGCAAGTTCCTGTAAGAGTCCCCGTCCTAAAGGGCAAAACACAGAACAGAAACTACTGCCACATGGATCCAATGCTCCCTTCTCTCCAATACTCTTTCTAAAATGATAGATCAGCCAGTACAGGAAGCATGCTAGCCCATTAGAGATGAGGGCGGTGCACAGGCATGCCATCCAAATCTCGCCTCGGCGCACTCTATTTCCGGCTGAGTAGCCGCCAGAATCAGCTATTATTGTTTTAAATAAAACATTAAAAAAGACTTCATGTTTGAGTAACGTCGTCCCTGTGCGATAGCTGCCGAACACTTTCTTCTTGGTTGCTGTTTTGCCCCGCCAGGCACCTTTCTGCCACGATGATTTTAGCGCGCCTTGACTCTGTCTTGCGTAAGAATACAAAACGGTCATAGAATAGCGTAGGGCTTGTCAAAACAATCCTCCCAGCTAGTCTTGCCCGAGTCCCAGAACCTTGTGAGCCTCCGCAGGGCAAGCGTGTAAAGGCATGCATGCTCCTCTTTGTCAGAGAGTGTCAGCAGGAACCGCTCTACCGGGGCCCTGTGAGCGACGAGTCCTCCGACGCGAGACAGCCCAGCACCGAGGACGATGAGCGGCCAGAAGCACGGCGCGGGCTTCTCAAGAGACTGCATGGCCGCCGTGACGGCCTGCATGAGCTCGTGCCAGCACCTGGACCCAGCGTCGTCGTCGTCGTGCGCGAAGGCGGTGCCAATGGCGGGTGGGAGCGAGAGCAGGCCGTACAGAGTCAGGGCCAACTTCCACATGCTGCCAAGGACATGGGTCTGGTGAGTGGCGGGCAGGAAGAAAGACTCCCCCCATGCATAGGGCGAGAAGGTGCTGATGCTGCGGGAGACAGCCGAGGCGACGTGCCGGAGCTGGTCAGGCGGCTCAGCGCCTTGGGCCGCAAGGACCCGGAGCCGGGTGAGTTGGACCATGGCCACGGCCATGCGCGTCGGCAGGCCCCGCCAGGGGTTGTAGGTGGACGAGAAGACGGCGTGGATCTGGGACACGGTCCAGTCGGAGAAGGCGGCGAAAAAAAAAGTCTAGTTGTTGACAGACGCAAGCTTTATGGTATGACCATGTGCGTGCGCCTAGGAGAAGGGTGGCCAGGGGAGAAGAAGAAAGAAGAAGAAGAAGACGCACCCAAGAGCAATCTGCAAGACTACGCCGACGGATCCTGTCGGCGCCTCGAGCACTCTCTCAACACCCCCAAGCTGGTGGACGTAGGCGGCGAAACCCTCCAGGTGGGCGCGCCAGGTCGCACTCACAACGAGAAGCTACCATGTTATGAGGGGAGGGAAGAGAAAAACACACATATATAAATCAGTGAGATTTTTTTGCGAGCCCAGGCGGGGGCCAAAAAGCACACACGCGTGGCTGAGGACCAACCTCAATTTGTAGGACGGCAGTTATGCTAACGAGAACCTTTTCCGAGGGGCTGCCGTCGCTCAGCTGCGAATTAATCTTGTGTATGGCGCCGACCATGAAGAAGTAGAAGCGCGACAGGAGCCAGCGCGCATAGGGGCTCGGGACCTCGCCGGGCAGGGCCCTGGTTGGCTTGACATCTAGCAGGATTCGATCGGCTGCTACTAGGGCCAGCAATTCGTCCTTGTAGACCCATTGTCTGGTCATATGAACCCACTCCTGGTCGTACTTGCTTGGCGCTAGTTTCCCGACCCTCCGTCTTGGCAGCACGACTTGACACCCTGCGACACGAACACACACACCGTTAGCCCCCGCCAGGATTTGCGTGCTGCCACGGATCTGAGAAACGACGAACAGTATCGAAAGGCCTCGACAAAGTTCCAATCTGGGGGCTCGGCCTCGCGCACAATCGTTTCGACGCCGTCGTCGTCGTCACGTCGAGGTCGGAGCGACTGCTGCTGCTCGTCTGGTCGGCTGACCGTCATCGTCGTGCCGTCCACAGCCTCGACTGCTCGAGGGAATGATGAGGCGCTGCTGCTACTGTCGGCGTACTCGCACCATCTCGCCAAGACCAGGCACTTTCTGCAGTGCGGCCTCGCCTCGTCACACTTGATGTGTCGCGCGCTTTTGCACCAATACAA
>JMQE01001729.1:0-13066 GCA_000731825.1 Hypocrella siamensis | reverse complement strand
CCAGACTTGACCCCCGAAACACGCCACCCCTCGTAGTCGCTCCCGCCCTTCCTCCATTTCCCCGTTGCTCTCTTCGCGGCCCATGCTGCTGCTGACTCTATCGAAGACTTCTGACAACACCAGCCAGACCTTGGCGCACGATTTTTTTTTTCTCTTTCCCATCCATGCCCTCGTCGTGTTTCTGCCCGTCTTTGATGCTGCTATTCGGGACCCGGATTGTCGTTGTCAGCGCTTCTCAATACCTTATCTCCTTTGCTCTGTACCGTTGATTTTTGCATGACAAATCCCCGCCTCTTCCATGACGGCACCCACGCCTTGCTAGATCTGTTCCGCCCTCGTGAGCCGGTCGCAAGAGATCGTCGCTCGTCAACCCTCTCGCCCGGCTTCGGTCTGCCCTCGATGTATTTGTGACGACTAGACGTGAACAAGTGGTCCGACCTCACGTGTCTCCATGGCGGCCGTACTGGATGAGTATCTCGATACTCCTATGGATGGTGATGATGTGTTTCCTTGCAAGGGGTGCGGAGAGGTTCGTGCAGCTCTGCTTGATGACCAATTCGTTTTTCTCTTGGTGCAGGGGCGGCCTTTTGCAATTCTAATCACACTTTTCTTTCTTGCTGCAGATTTTGGAGGAAGGCAAAGCTTTTGAGTTAGGTACGTCAAGCAGCCTTGCTAAAATGCATCACGATCCCAATATTCTGCTCCACACCGCCTGCGCCTGCCTGCGAGCATACCCTCAATCGCCAGACCAACAACTCAAAGAAACCCATACTGACATGCCTGACGGGCAGCCGGGAACCGATGGCACCTCGATTGCTTTCGCTGCCACACGTGCGGCACCCTTCTCGACTCTGACGCCAACCTCCTGCTCCTCGGCGACGGCTCACTGATCTGCAGCAACTGCACCTACAGCTGTAGTGCTTGCGGGAGCAAGATTGAGGACCTTGCTATTCTGACAGGAGACCAAGCGTTCTGCGCCACGTGCTTTCGTTGCCGCAATTGTAAAAGAAAAATCGAAAACTTGCGGTATGCAAGGACTTCACAAGGCATCTTTTGCATGGGATGCCATGAGAGTCTCATGGCACGACGGAGAAAGAAGTCAAAAGCCGCGTCCAACGCCAAGTCTAGAGAGAAAGATGCCTCGTCGACGACCATCGAGAAATCTCTGCCCGCATTACCGCCAAGTGCTATTCCCCCGAACGCCTTTTCCACCGACCGCATTGATCCCGATCCCGATACCCCTACCGAACTCTCTCCACGGCCGCGCCTGGCCCCTCGGAATAATGATTCGTCCTCAAAAAGTAATTCAAGACCGCCTCGATCGCCCGAGCCGTCAGCGAAACCCGATGGCCTCAGCTTGCCTGCAACAACCTATCGGAAAAATCGCAATTCATCCATCTACCACAGTGCCGACTCAGGAGTCGGCGATGGGCCCGAGAGCTTCTTCATTCCTGTAGCTCTCGATCCAAGCCCCGTCCCGACCAGCACACCCAGATCCGCGTCGGAAACCGCGCCTGAAGCACCG
Source organism: Hypocrella siamensis (assembly GCA_000731825.1). Lineage (NCBI taxonomy): Eukaryota > Fungi > Ascomycota > Sordariomycetes > Hypocreales > Clavicipitaceae > Hypocrella > Hypocrella siamensis. The sequence goes on along the minus strand of JMQE01001729.1, from coordinate 11,541 downwards.
AGACGAAAAGATCGAGACTACTTCGGCCTTCCTAAGGGGTCGGGTTCGGGGTCGGGATCTGAGAAGCGAGACGACTCGGCCGCCTCGACCCCTCACATTGCCTTTCAGGAGAAGAGCCGGCAGCCGTCCTCCGAACACGACGTCCACGACGTTGTTCGACTTAAGTCTGGGAAATTTTCCAAGACTGCCGAGTCAGACCAAGGGAAGAGATCCCTCGCGGGAGATGAGTTCAAGCTCCAGGACGCGCCGTCGAGCAGGAAGGGGCTGTCTACCCGTAGCAGCAGCTCATATTCGTCCGCGCCCGCTCCTCAGGAGTCTAACAAGTCAGCCAAGACTACGAATGGAGTCGTGCGAAAAGACGGCCACGCAAATCTATCCGAGGTTCGCAAGACGAATGAATCACGTTCATCTGAGGACACGGATCGACCCAAGGGCCAAGGTCGTCAACAAGACCACAAAGCGATACCACGAAAAGAGGTGCCTTCGTCCACTTCTAAAAACAGTATGTCTCAAAAACCTGCTTGACCCTCCATGTTCCGTCCTGGGAAGTGCTGACCACGGTTCAAGGCAACGGACAACACGGACAACACGGCCAACCAAAGCAAACGGGCGAGAATGACCACTACACGCAACCCCGTGCCGCGCCGCCCCCTCCCCCCGGGGCTCCGGCTCAGCCGCCTCGCAAAGGATCGGGCAATGCCAGAGACCCTACCGAACCCAAGGTGTCCCCCAAACTACCCAGATGGAGCAACGGAGCGGACTTCAGCATGGACGAAGACATGGCTAGAATCCTTGGTACCGATGAAGGCTCTTCCTCCATTCTCAGGCGAGTCTCTAATGTGGTACGCCACGGTCGTTCCGGCAGCATGGAATCCAGCTACCATCCCATCGCTGCCCGAACAAGCCATAGCCGGAGTATCAGCGAAACGACGACGCGGGCCGCCGTGTCGCCCCGGTGGCCCAAGTCTCCCGTGGTGGACGAGGAAAGGGCAATGGACATCAGCAGCCCCCTGTCACCTTCAGCTCCGGACGACGCCGCTGTGCTTAAACGCCAGCTTAGGAACTCGGAGCAGCGCGTGGCCGAATTGGAGAAACAATTCGACGGCGAAAAAGATTTGAAAAACCTGAACCAGAAACTGGTCGAGAAGCGGAAGACGGTGTCGGTGCTTGACACGCAAACGGAAATCATGATCCGCCAGCTCGAGGTCCTCGCCGGCCTCGTCGAACGCGCCAAAGAGACCAAGACACCAATCGATCCCAGGGACCTGGAGGATTCGGCCATCAAAGAATTTGTCAAGAAGATGGACTCTGTGAAGCAAGCCATGTCGGAGACGATTGAGAAACTCCACGAAGAGCGAGATCGAGTGGTCCAGGAGAAAAACTCAGCCGCGGCCGACAGAGACCGAGCGTTGATGGAATTTGAGCAGCTGTCCTCGAAGAACGCGCAGCTGGCCGAGATGAACAATGACCTGACGCACCAGATCCAGGAACGATTCAAGTCACAGATCGGGGAGGTGAAGTCGCCGAATGGACTCGGCATCTACGGCTCCAACAAGACTGGCGGCGGGTCATCGGTGAACCTGGACGCTTCGAGCATGACGACGGGCGCGGCCACGTTAGTCGGTGACGAAGAGCCCATTGTAGAGAATGGCCCGACCGTTGTCCAGGTCAGAAAGGGACAAGTCAAGAAGTTCAACTGGAAGAAGGGATCCAAGACGATGGCGCAGAACGTGGCCAAGGGCGTGAACAGAGCTGTGGTTGCATTCCAACAGAACGACCGGGAGAGGCTTCCGCAGCACCAAGGCCTTGCTGGAGACAACATTGGCCTTCCTTACAACATGACTGTTAGTCAAGTGGAGCCCGTGTCGGGCCCTACGGGGTTTCCGAGTCAGAACAAGCAGCAAACGCAAACGCACCAGCATCCCCAACATGCCCAGCAGCAGCAGCAGCAGCAGCAGCAGCAGCACCAGCAACAGCAACAGCAACAGCAACATTCACAGCACCAATCACAGCACCAATCACAGCAGCAACAGCAGCAGCAGCAGCAGCAATTGGACCCGGGGAGGCAGGGCTTTGGATTCTTCGGCAAAAAGAACGCCATGCCCAAATCCGTCTCGGCCAGTGCAGTGACCATGGCCGCAGCCGCAGCCGAGCCCCCCACGACTCTTTTCGGCTCGGATCTGGTCGAGCGGGCCGAATTCGAGCGCCGTCAAATCCCGGCAGTCGTCACGCGGTGCATCGAGGAGGTCGAGTTGCGGGGCATGGATCAAGAAGGCATCTATCGTAAAACTGGCGGCAACTCGCAAGTCAACATGATCAAGGATGGCTTCGACAAGAACGAAAATTTTGACATTTCGGATCCGGACATGGACATCACCGCCGTCACCAGTGTTTTGAAGCAGTACTTTCGAAAGCTGCCGATTCCTCTCTTGACTTTTGATGTCTATGAACGGATGCTAGAGTCGAATGGTAAGACGCAACGAAGGACTCAACGGGTGACGAGTATTCTTAGTTTCCAAGACCAAAGAGCTGACTGCTGTTGCTCGCAGCCATTGCCGACGAGACCGAGAGATGCGTTCATCTGCGCAAAACTTTTGCATCTATGCCAGAGAGACATCGGGATTGTCTGGAATTTCTCATGTTCCATCTTCACCGGGTGGCCCAGCGCGAGCCAGAAAATTTGGTAAGATTGTATTGACCTTGTACGAGGATAGATTGGCCCCTGTCTCCTAACAGCATGACAAACAGATGTCGCCCAAGAACTTGGCCGTCGTGTTCGCGCCGACCATTATGCGCGATCTGAGCATCGAGCGTGAGATGACGGACATGCATTCCAAAAATATTGTCATGCAATTCGTGATTGAAAACACCAATCGGATATTTGACGATTCCTGAATCTTACTACGCCCATGCCATAATTCAGAGGCATGAGTGATGCGGCTGCTCCTGATATCTATCGCTGCCGTTGTTCTCCTAGCTTGGGTTTCTGGTGCCATTTCTTCCCCCCCTTTTTTTATTGTTGTTTTCCAGCGCCGGCGTTTGAACAGAGTAGGATCTCTTGTCTTGTTCATTTCTTCTTCTTCTTCTTCTTTGTCTTTTTGATATCCTTCCATGTCTGGGCCGGCGCCGGCGCATTCAGCTTGATTCCCCCGAACTCGGAACTGGAGGCCCGCAACACGTACTCGATGATTCACTCTTGTTCTCTTCTCTTTAGCAGGGTCTGGGCGAACTTTGATCTTCTACTTGACCAGAGCCGGTGGTGCCCTGCTCTCCTCTTCATGGTAGCCAGCTTTTGTAACGTTGACCGATCAATCGCGCGGTTGGGATTTTGGGGTCGAACCCTGGGGATCTGTTTGGTACATTGGATTGGCAGTCCCTGCCCGTGCCCGTGATTTCAGATACTGCAACCGCAATTTATGCAGAAAAGTACAAAGCTCAATCGGAGACGCGTGCGTTTGCGTCAGTCTGTCCGGATGAATGACCAGCTTTTTGGGACAACAACTCGCAGCTCGACTTGGTGCTCCTTTCACTGGGCGACTTTCCTGCCGTATGTTTGGGGGACTCTCGACCCTCGACAGGCGTCAAGCCTCAGCTAAAGCCGTTGCTGTCGACTGTAGCATGCGTCGGCAGAGTCGGAGAATTCCAGGGCTCGATCCTTCCACTTGACCCATTCAACATCGCCGGCTCTGTTGGTCGCCTCACGAGCATGCCCGTTCTTGACATCGCTTTCGACAACGAGTCCACTCCGCAAGAAGGGTCGAAAGGGCGGGGAGATGAGGGAATCGGTCGTTGAGTGTGTGAAGCATGTTGTGTGCCATTCGACTGAATAGTCAAGGCAAAAATTGAAGGAAGCTCAGCATTGCAATCACGTCGGCGAGAGACCACGGCGCGTTCGTCGCGCACAAGAGGGTGGCTCAGGCTTGCTGATGCTGCGCAGTCACTGCAGAAAAACCTGTCTCTTGGAAATTAAAAATGACTGTTTAAACTCACGGATATGGCTAGAGAAAGGAGCTCTGTGTCGTTGAACAGGAGACGACACAAATAGACAGTGAAAGAGGGGTGGAATACAAATAAAGAGTTCCAGGGGAATTCACGATCCAGCCACCCAACTAGCGTTCCATCACATATCGTAACCACTATGCGAAGATGGGACAATGTGACGGGCTGTACAGTTTGTACCTTTGATGCAACACGGTCGCAACAGTTGGGGGCCATGAACGTATTCGAGTCGTTGGTTGGTTCTCAGAAGCCGCGAACAGGACCACGATAGATTCTCCAGGACCAACATATGTAGGTACGTACATATGTACATATGTAGGCACGTCCCGTCCCTACTACCTACATCGTTGTAGGTGCCTGCCTACCTTCCTACCTAAGGTACCTAGGTAGGTACCTATTTTGTGATGCGACTCCTCACCAAGAAAGCTTTTTGACCGGACACCATTGCTCTCAGAGCGTTCAACCATACACCACTGGCCTTAAGCGCCTAATAAGAAAAAAAAAGTAAAAATAAGAATAGAATACAATAATAAATAGATAATTTTTTGTCATCAAGGACAAAAAAGCAGTCTCCCCCGGAAAGGCTCGAACTTTCAACCTCCTGATTAACAGTCAGACGCGCTAGCCAATTGCGCCACGGAGGACGGGACTCAAAGGATACACAAGGGTCTGTTATTACAAACTATATCGCTTTGAAAAAAATACTAGTACACTTCTAGTCAGCTTGCTCACGTGCGTTGCTTTGCTCATCACGCACATGCAGGCGGGGCTCATGTGGATCAAGAATGGACTCAAAAAAGTCTCTTGGTCTTTTTCAATTGAGGGCATGATTCTTGATATTGTCAAGATACGTAGTCAGTTAGTCAGACTTCTGCATTGGCTTTTGCCACGCCTCGATCGCGACTTTTCATGTGCCATAGCCACCGGGGTAGAAATCGCACGTCTCGTCTCTCGTTTTTTCTTTTGCTAACAATTTCCTCTGCTGTGCATCAGTCGCCAAGGTAGGGTCAGTTCTTTGTCATGAGAGGAGGTGGAGGAGGAGGAGGAACATCTAGTACCTAGTCTTGCTGAAGTCGAATCAATAGCACGGCGATCCGGGCTGACGACGAGCAGGCCCCGTCCGGCCACGGGCTTTTCCGCAAAAGGAAGAAAAAGAAAAGAATTTGTTTGCAAGACAATTCAATTCAATTTTTGTAATGTCATGACGTTGCCAAGCTTTGTTTGTGTCGCCGTGGCCAAGATGCCTCACCGCGGACCCTCTCTTCTCTCTCTTTCATCATGCGACGGTGGATATAAACCAAAAAGAGCTGTGATATAAACCAAAAAGAGCTGTGTAGAGAGACTGTCGTCGACGACCTGGACTCGTCTTGCGCCGGAAGGACCTTGGTTTTTTTTTTTTTTTTTTTTTACAAGATAAGGCTGATCCGCAGCGCTGCCAAGACGTCTCTGTCGACATTGCCCGCAAACAACGAGACACAATATCCAATCTCGTCGCAACGAACCATGGACTCGTTGGTTGATGGCATGGACTACGCACGCTCGTCGATGCTTCGAGGCTACCAAGCAGACGAAAAGGGTCGCGGCGACCCGCCCTCGGCTTTCCACGGCACTTCCCTGACTTGCGCGACTCAAGCTTCAATGCGCGCAGCTCCACCACCGTGGCCCGCGGGAAGCTTCCCGAGCGAGCAATTGCCAGACGGATGACGGCCTTTGAAGTAGCTGCGGACCATGGCCAAATCCGCCGGCTACTTCTTTTGCTTCTGTTCCTTCTTCCTCTCCCCCTCTCGCTCATGACAGAGCCACAGATCATGGCACGAGAAACAGATCATGAACAAGACCGCTCCAGAGACGAGCTGTACCTCGACTCTTGCCGCGGCTGGCTCGTCGTCGCTGCAGCCGCGTGCTCCTTGTTCATGTATATGGGTGTTATATACTCATGGGGCATATTCCAGGCCAGAATGGCCGCCGAGTTTGGACACTCGCTCACCACACTGACCTTTGTTGGGTCCCTGGCCACGTCCTTCATGGTCTCGCTGTGCATTCCTGTGGGCGAGTCAGTGCGAGCCTTTGGATATCGGCGAGTCGCGTTTGTCGGCGCCCTGTCTCTCGGGCTCGGCGAGGTCCTGTCTGGCTGGGCCGTCGATGGCCTGTGGCCGCTCTTCATCACCCACGGTGTCCTATTTGGTTTCGGGGGCAGTCTCACGATTTTGGTAGTTATGCCCTCCACTCCTCCTCCTCCTCCTCCTCCTTCGTCCATTGGTCGTTCTCCTCGCCTTTGATGAGATCCTCTTGTTCTGGCCAGGGCCAAGGTCGATGTAAGTAAATGCTGACGCATGTGTAGCCCTGCTCAACGGTGCCGCTGCAATGGTTCCGGAAATATAGAGGTCTCGCCACCGGCGTCGTCTTCGCCGGAGGAAGTCTCGGCGCCGCCGTCATGGCCGTTGTGGCCGATCAGCTCTGTCAGACAGTCGGCGTGCGATGGACATTTAGAATCTTGGGCTTCGTGATATGGGCAGTCTGCTTGCCTGCCACGTGTTTTATCGAGCAGCCGCTTCAGTCAAAGGCAGCTGTCCCCCAGCTCCAATGGTACCAGAATGTTCACCGATCCCCTCTTCATTACTATGACATTGGCCCCTTCTCCTTCTCATGAGTTGCTGCGAACTCATATGGGCTGACCATCCGCGCGCAGGTACCGGTTTCGCGAGCCCAAGTTTGTGATGCTTCTCATCGGGGGCGCCATCTCATGCTTCCCACTATTTGTGCCTCCTTACTTCATACCCGTTTTTGCTCGGTCCGTCGAACTGTCGGGTGTCCTGGCCCTGAGCGTGTGGAATATTGCATCGACATTTGGCCGCGTCTTCGCCGGCTACTCGGCCGATTCGTTCCTCGGCCCCATGAACAGTGTCTTTGTCGCGCTATCATTCTGCGGCGTAAGCTGCTTGTTCATCTGGCCTTTCGTGACCAATACGGGCTTGCTGATAATGTTTGCCATCCTCAACGGTATCGGCTGTGGCTCGTTTTTCAGCCTATTCCCGCTGGTTGTTGGGAGTCTGTTTGGGCCGGCTAACACCATGGGTGTTTTGCCTGTGTTGTGGCAAGCGTGGGTTTTTGGCTATTTTCTGGTACGTTGCTCTCCGCCACGAGGCCCCTTTCTTTCTTTCTTTCTTTCTTTCCTTCTTTCCTTCTTTCCTTCTTTCCTTCTTTCCTTCTTTCCTTCTTTCTTTCTTTCTTTCTTTCCTTCTTTCTTTCTTTCTCTTTCTTCCTCTCTCCAATCTCTTGCAACGCAATCGCTCGCGCTCGCTAAATATAATCGGTAAAAGGGCACTCCCATCGCGGCAAAATTATACTCTCAATCAGAGGCCGGCTCTGACGTGGCGTCGTACCGTCCGGCGGCCTACTACGCAGGAGCAACGGCATTTGTAGGCATAGCTTTCATGTTGTCGCTTCGTTTTATGGATATGAAGCAGAAGAAGGAGCTGGAGGATGAAGAGGAAAAGCCGACTCTGACAGAACAGATACTTGGAAAACGGTGAAGCAGGTGTCTGGAAGGCAGATGATACCAACTACCTAGATAGGGAGGAAAGGGGGCTATTTTGGAGGCGAGGGAGGCGGGGCAGGAAGGAGAGAAATTAGCATTCGAATCCGAGCTGCCGGAGCACATTCAGGCCGCAATGGCCAGGCCATGACGCCCTCATAAGTTTTTGAGCACGCTCCCCGCTCGAATCGACCCGTACCTGACTTGCACTTAAGGAGGAGGAGGCGGCGAACCCCTGGGGTCCCTGGGGGTCCAGCCGAGGCACTACGTTCCTCTAGGTAGGTACGTATGGGCGCAGTTGAATAGTACGATAGTACGTCGAGTGAGACAAAGAACCTCAAAATGGTCTAGCTCAGCCTAACTCAGCCTAGCTGGCAGCGCCATGGCCAGTGATTGGCTCATGCGTCCGTCATATTGTCTCGGACGCCGTTGCTTCTCGGGCGAGGGTCGAGGCGCGTTGGCGAATTTCCCCGCGTTTCTCTCCCTCGCTGCTCCCTTAGCGCTTCCCATCAGCTCTCTCCATCAGCTCCCCCTCCCCCCGCTTATCGCATCTATAGTGCGGTCGAACCCGGCCAGCTTACACTTACGAATCCTGTTCCGTCATCACTTCCTTCTTCTGTTTATGTCCTTGACTTTGGTCGCTCACCCTGTGCCTACTATAGTTCTTTGCCTATCTGCCTATCATCTCTTCTTTGACCCTCAATCTCTGACTTGTGTCTTTTTTTTTTCCCTTTCCTTCATTCTCTATCAGCGGTGTTGTGTCTCCCCCATTCCTCCGCGCGGCGCCGGTTCTTTTTCGTGTATTGCCTACCCGAGCGACGACATCGCCAACGCACGACGAATCCCGAGCGCAACGTAGAATGCAACTGAGTAGAGCCGCGAGAGTTATACTCGTAGGCGCCCCCGGCGTTGGCAAGGGTACCCAGAGCGAACGTCTACTCGACCGATTCCCTCAGCTCGCCTCCATCAGCACCGGCGACTTGCTCCGCAGCAATGTCAAGAACAGGACGCCTCTCGGTACGTAGCAGCCGTCGAACGGCACAACGGTAGCAGCCGAACGAGCCCCTTCTGTCCCTCCCTTTAGTTGCGCGTCTTTGCCGGCTCTCCTCGCTGACTGCCAGCAAAGGCATCAAAGCCGAGAGCACCATGAAAACAGGCGGTCTCGTTGCCGACGATCTGATGCTCCGTCTCATCTCCAGCGAACTTCGACATCGCGGCTGGCTGCAAGCGCCGGGAGTCATGACGCTCTCGTCCGAGGCCACTTGCGCATCCCACGTGTCGTCCGGCGCCGACGTATCGCCGTTTGATGCATTCGCAGGAGGCGCAGCCGCCGGCCGCGCCCTGTCCTCGGCCTCGGAAGATCCGTCGGCGTCCTTCATCCTGGATGGCTATCCCCGCAACGCTGCGCAGGCGAGTACTCTCGACGGCATCGTGCCCATCAATCTGGCCGTCTCGCTCAAGACACCCTTCTCCGTCATTCTCGAGCGCATCGCCGGACGGTGGCTTCACGAGCCATCTGGCCGCGTCTACAACACTACATTCAATGCACCCAAGATTCCTGGCCGCGATGACATTACCGGCGAGCCACTGACCCAGCGGCCAGACGACAACGAGGATGTCTACCGCGCTCGCTTCCAGAAGTTCCAGGAAACCAGCGAGCCCTTGTTGGAGCACTATGCCAAGAAAGGCGTTCTCATCGAGATCGAAGGCATGAGTAGCGACGAGATCAGTCCCAAGCTGTACCGGGAGTTTGAGCAACGCTTTGTCGTCGAGCAGCAGTAGGCGCATTCTGGAAACGGCGCGAACAGCTTCGTGTCGCTTGGACAGTTTTTTTTTTTTCTCGCCTTTCTTCTGGAGCGATTGCGACTCGGCTTGAAATCCTTGACACGATTAATTTCTTCTTTCTTTTCCCTCTAACCTTTTTTTTATCTTTTATCTTCACAGGAGTCATTTTTTGTTGAGGCGAATCGGGCCGGTCTCGGGTATTGGGATATTTATCATGCTCAAGCAGCCGGGTTTGGACTGGATTCGCAAGAGCTGCGGTCCTGTGCCAATGGATGATGAATAGGTGGAATCATGTATGTCAAATCATACTCGTGCGGGAGCAAGCGATGTGGAAGTCGGCATTCAACGCTGTCGGGCCAGTTTTCCTCATTTTGACCAAGGAGGAGGCAGTCAGTGCTCTCAACTCGCACGGAGGACCCCACGCTGGGCAAGCTGTCAATTCAACTTGTTTACCACATACAGAATGCTTGCTTCCTTTTGAGCGTCACCAAGAATGACTCACAAGCACAATAGATACTCCATCAGTCCCCATGCCGTGCCGTGGATGAGCAATTATGTTCATGGCATATATGCAGGGCTGCATGGGCGCGTATACATAATTGCTCTCAGTACATTCTGCATTTTTCCCCTGGCGTTGCTCGTGGTTCGTCTCAATGGCATCTCAGCGCACCATTGTCGTTGACAATCATCCCATCTTTTTGATCAAGTCAGTCCCGTTCCACCTCTCTCGAATGGGGAAAAAAATGACAAAAAAAAAAGAACGGAAGTAGGCATTCGCGGAGAGTCGCCTACTCAGATCCACGCTCATCAGCACATTGGTCCCGTGGACGTCGGGGCAGTAGCAGCGAAGCATGGTGCGCTGGTCCAGGAAACAGTGGTCTCTGGAACATTGCCGATCGTACTGGCCGCTACGTGCACGTAAAAGTCAGCCAATGTTCAAAAAAAAGGTTTAAAAAAAAAGGTTTAAAAGAAAAGGTTTAAAAAAAAAGGTTAAAAAAAAGGAGACAAATTTTATATAAAGCTGCAAAGGGAAGGGGGGGAGGGGGGCCTTCAAGGAAAAAGGAAGGGGGAAACCCATTATTGACTCACTCTTTCTTAAAAGCCAATTCTCCGTCAACAACACCCAGGCAGCTACTCAAATCGAGGCTGTCGGTGACAAAAGAGCCGCGGCGGGTAGCGCACAGCGTCATGAGGACATTCTTCTCATCACTCTTGAGAAACAAGTGTGGGCAGGAATCGGCGAATTCGCACCGCTGCAGGAGAGTGTTTTCCCGGCGAGACGGCAGTGCGCTCGACGAGGAGAAGAGGGCGAGAAGGAGAGCTGCCTTCATTATTTATTTTGAAGGGTAGAGGACTTTCTTTTTGTCTTTTCGAAATCCCGTAAATGGGAAAATTGGATCGAACCCTTTTTGATCTTTTTTTTTTAACTTTAAAAAGACGAGAAATACAATAAATACAACAAATACATATAGACAGAGAAGGGGCATATGAATGAATAACAAACAAAAATGACAACAAAGGGCATGCTCTGCCGCGGTGAAAACGAAAAATCACTGAACCTTAACCTCTTCCCCGCCTCGCTATAGAGCAATTATGCATCGATCGTCGCAAGGGTGCGCGGAGGAAGGGGCGCGGGCCGTATGGGTCCCGAGGGAAGGAACGTTGGGCAGCGCCCCAGCACATGGGGCGACAAAAAGACGATTTTTGAATTACGGTGAATGGATGTCTCTTTGAAAGGGAATACACTGACGGGAAAGACTTGAAAGGGTGACAAAAGTGTGTCTAATCAAAAGGTAGGTAGGTAGGAACTTGTGGTAGGTAAGTACCTAGTACCTACCAGTAGTATGAACGAGGTGGTAGGAACGAGGTAGTAGGTACTAGGTAGTAGTCAACCTTGGCTAAGATAGGCTAAGAAAGTAGAAGGGGAGGGAATTTTTCCTGCGAATGCCCAAGTGGCTCGGACAGAGGCGAAATGGCACGAACCCTTGGAGAAGAAGAGAAAAAGGATGCGTGTATCGAGGAGGAGGAAGAAGAAGAAAGGAACAAAATGGCGAGGTTTTCTGCGAAAGACGAATACGTACAAACCACTATATGCTGTTGCTACTTACCTGTTTCGTTGAGCTGGCTGTCGGGCTGACTGTAGGTCTGGCTGGCTGGCTGTTTGACCCACCCCAATCCAACTCACCGCCCCAGCCATGCTACCGGGTGACCCCCCCCCCCCC
>JMQE01001728.1:0-13042 GCA_000731825.1 Hypocrella siamensis | reverse complement strand
GGGGAGGGGGGGGGCATCCCTTCCCCTTGTCTTGGGCTTGTATTTCCCACGTGGATCACGAGTGCCGACTTGCATAATTTTGAACACGGACGATGCTCTTTGCACACTCGGTATATTACATGGAAATGGGATAAGGGTGTGCCTTGGCTGCCCCTAGACATCAAACAGCTCTCTGAGAATACGGAGAGTATCGTCGGGTGATTTGACAGCATGTCCAATAGTCCGAGGGTCGCTGTAGATTTCCCAGTCGTTGCCGCCCTGGAACGTCTTGTCACCAAAAAAATGGATATTCTTGTACTTGATGCCGCCCTCCTTGTTGGCCTCGTCCTCGAGATGCTTCAGGCAGTACGTCTTGTCCCAGCCGGTAGGAAAGACGTCAAAGGAGATTTGACCGCCGATTGAAAATCTGTTCATTTTCGTCCCCAGGCGTCAGCAAAAAAAGACCGACGAGGAAGCGTGGTGCCATGAGTATATAAAGGAAAGGAGAAGATAAAAAAAACCCACGTCAAGTCTACATCAGCAAACTTATCCCTCAAAGCTTTCACAAACGCCTCCCTCACACCAGCCTTCTTGTCAAACTGCTCAAAGTCGAGCCTCTCCTGATGCGAAGCGTTTCTGCCAACGGGCGAAATGTTGACCATGCCGTTGCGGAACTCGACAAAGGTGCCCCTCTTGATGGGAATGTCCAAGTCGGCCAGGTACCGCAGGACAAAGTTGACGAGAGCCTTGTAGCGCTCCTCGCCGATCCAGCGGATGAAGCTATTGGACGGGAGCTCCTGGCCCAGCTTGAAGGCCGTCAGGCCGTTCTCGGAGAAGCAGTAGTCGAAGAGGGTCGTGACGGGGACGTCGCCGGCCGGCTTGCCCAGCTGCTCTTGTTGCTTGGACAGGTCGGAGCCGCCGACGAAGCCGATTGTGCACTTTTGGCGGAGGGACGAAAGGGCCTTGAGGATTTCTGGGGACGCGCCCTGTTACGAATTGGATTACTGTGTGTTCTTTTTATTTTTTATTTTTTTGGTCTTTTTCGAAAATAAAAAACACTTGGGTAGCGCTGAGAAGAAGAGAGAAAAGCAGAGGGAACAAACGTACGAGACGAGCCGGGGTCAATGTGCCGTCCACGTCAAAGAGACATATGGTGTCCTTGAGAGGACGATCCTCGAGAGGGGGATACGTGGGTTGCGCCGTGTCCATCTTGTGCCGCTCTTTTCGTTTCGCCAATACAATGTTACCACCGAGAGGAGGTCAGATCAATTGAGAAAAAAAAAAGAATGAACAAGAACAAGAAACTCCGAGTTCTAATTGGGTCTCTGTCAAGCCGGCGCGTCCCAGAGTAATACCAGGGATGACGATGGATTGCCCCTCCTTCCAGGCGGTGGGCAGCTCAGCAGCTTGGTTGGTTGGTTGCTGCAGGTCCAAAGACACAGAGACACGAACAAGCAAGGGGGTTCGCTCGGCAGAAAAGCGGGGTGAGGGGTAAAGCTGTCGGGGTACGTACTAGAATCGTGCTCAAGCGGCGGTCAGGGTGCGCCAGCCCCGCGCTTCTTGATTGTGTGACTGCGCCAAATTGGACGAGGCTCGCTTTGAACAACCATCTGACGACGTGCAAAGAGACAAAGCGTTGCGACCAATTTCATGAGAATCAGATGAATGCTCAAATATTTCTTTTCCTGCGAGCTACTCGCCACTTGCGATTCCGAACCAGACATGACCTTCAAATGCCAAGATTATATATTAATGCGACATCCACTCACGGCCTGGCGATACGACGCCAACCACAGATTTGAATTCACACACACGCCCCAAGAGCCCTTGACTTTCCATCCTGATTTTGAAGCCTCTGCTTTTTATGGCAGTATGAACTCAATGCCCTCCTATTTTCATGAGTCAGAAGACACCCATGGAAAGGCGTGGGCATCGCTACCTGGTTCATCATTTGCGCCACGCTCCCGTTGCTTCAACCACGACGTTGGCGACGGTGCTCATGGTCCAGATAGCAATCAGACCCCATCCGATCCTGCGACTGAGGATCCATTTGTTCAAGGGAACCACAATCAGCAACAGGACCAGGGTGAAGAGGAGGCTGACGGCCGATATCATCAGCGTCGGGCCAACTTCCACGCTGTAGGGTTTGTATTCGAGCGGCCGGTCTGGGTGCTTCTTGTGCTTCTTATTGGCATGTTGTACCATCATGAGGACACCTCCGACTCCGATACCCAGCAAAATGTTGAGCATGGGACCTCCAAAACAAGCAGATCTGCGCACAAAACATCTCGTCAGCGAGTCCAAACGGCAGCGCGCAGCGACCACACCGATTCACACCACAGATCGATGCGAGGAAACCCCCTGATTGGTGGGAGGGAAAACAACTTACAGCGCCATGACCGGATAGCCCAGCCTTGCCACTGTGATGTTGGCAACCAAATCTCCCACACTGTTTCCGGCCGCGAATATAGTCAGGCCAAGCAAAGCCTCAGAGATGTTCAACACGATACCAAACGTCTTCAACACTCCCACCACCTCCCCCGCAATCGTCGAGATCCATGCGATGCTAATGATGAATCCCAGGAAGCAGAGCAAGAAGTGATACTTGGGTCTCTTGTGGTCTGAAGTAAAGACGAACAAAAACGCCAGCAGGATGAGGGAAGCCACAAGCGTGTACAAGGTCATCAAGATCAAGGTTTTGCCTGGATTGATAAATTCTTCAGCCATGTTTGCCCACACAATCAACGTGGCAAACAGTGGTCCGGTGAACAGTTGCAAGCATACCAGCCAGCGGTTCCAAGTCGCCGGCTCGTCGTTGTCGATGCTGCCTGAACGCAAATCGGACAGGGGCTTGGCGACGGACTGTCCGCTGACACCATGGTCAACCCCCGATCTGTTGGCACCGTCCTCATCTTCAACCCGAAAGACGACACGCGGGTAGGGTGACGGGATTGAGCTGACGCTAGCCCTGCTTGAGAGTCCCTCAACCCCCCCGCGTTCACCGTCCAGATCATTTTCAGGTGGTTCGATGGCAATCAAAGGTGCGACTTGGTTGATGCTCTGCCCGGCCGAGTCACTCATTATGCTGACATCATCTTCGCCATCTTCGGGGATTTCCGGTTCCACGACTGGTAGGGTGATGACGAGGAGAAAGATGCTGGGCACCGACAGCGCGCTCAGGAACTTGTCCCAGATGGCCTTGTCCCTCCATCCTCGGAAAGTCGGAAACAGTATACCCAGAACAATATGAGGTGGTGGAAGAAGGGAATGCGGCCACCACCGCAGCGGTCTTCTGGCTTCTAATCCGGACGTCTGCATACTGGCAAAGGTGTTTTCCCGGCGTGACAATCCCGGCGCAGGTAACATGAAGTCGGCTCGGTCCGTATTCGAGTCTGGCGTAAGGAGCGCAGGCGAGTCGGTGAATCGCGGAAAGGGCAAGCTTGGCGTGGAAGCATTGCTCTGGCTCTGGCTCTGGCCCTGGCTCTGGCTGCTGAGCTGGCTGGATGGCGTGGATGACCTCACTGCACCAAGAAGAGGGTCATATCCCTGCTCATTCTCGCCGCCAGCTTTGCCTTCATCAAGCATGCCAGCAGCTCCGTTGACCGGTGGAGGAGCCAGATTCCCTCCCACAACAAATGGCGAAGATAAACTCTTGAATCCAGTAGCCGGAGGCTCCGCGGATACGGTAAGATTGGATTTTGATGGCAGACGCTCTGGTTCTGCGGCGGCTTCGTCGGCCGTCAAATCAGACAGAGCGTCTGACGCCTCTGTCGGCGGCATGCCACCACCATATGAAGATGCCCTACCTCGAATCGTGACCCCGAGACCCAAGGCGCCATCCCAGTGCCCCCCGTCTGGGACCTCGCTTGTCGTGCCTCTTCGCAGACGTGCGGAAACGTAATGGTCTGAGTAGCTCCGTCCTGGCATACGAGCCAGTTGAAGATTGCTCTCGCGCTGCAGATGAGCCAACGCAGAGCGGAACTCGAGTGCACCGACCAAGCTTGGTCGAATCGGACTCAACATGTGAGACTTTTTTTTCCCCGGTCGCAAGACTCGCATGCTCCTTGACATTTCGACAGCAACCATTCGATCATGTTCTTCATCGTCTGCTTCATTGGCCGAATCTCCGTTGCCATCCTCTAGGTTTTGGGTATCAATCTCGATTCTCGGTCCTCGTGCCAAGGGCGACGCATCCTTAACGGAACTGGACCGAGAGCTCAGGCCGCGGTGTTGTTGGATGTCTTCAGCCTCGTCGCGGTAGGGTTCGCCGGCCAGTTCATCCCCCGAGCTGCCGGCCACCATGTTATAGAAATGACTTCGCGCTTCGCCCTCTCGCCGTAGGCGTCGTCTTCTTGATGTCGAATACCAGTGCCATCCTACCACGGTAATGACGTAAATAGCGTAGAAGCCGACCATGGCCCAGCATTCCCATAATCTCAACCGACCGTCGGCCAGAAAGGTCATTGCAAAAGCTACAGAAACGATGAAGAAGCAAATGTCCCTCGCGTATGTTTTCTTGTCGACGCGGAATTCTCGCACCAAGGCCATGGAGCCCGCCACGACTCCAGAGATGAAGCCGGCAGCGCCAATCAGTTCGCCGACGGCCATGCCTGGGCTATTGGAGCTCATGGCAGCAAAGGTACTGAAGACATCGGGAGATCCATTGCCGAAAGCCAGAAAGGTCACGCCAGTGAGGCTTTCGCTGAGACCAAGAATGGTGGCAATGGTGCTCAGGTTGACGCTGAAGAAGTCGCTCGCAGCTATGCCAATTGTGGTGAACAAGAGCCCCAGCCAGACGACAAGCGACATGAAGACGAAGGGCTTGGCCTGGGATGATGAACAGTAGTACCACTCGATGTATGGCAAGAGGCCGGCGTCCTCGTCCTGGCAGTATTTTGCCGCAAAGGAGCACTTGTCCTGGGCAAAGTGAATGTCGGCGCACTCGGGCGGCGTAGACCGCCGCCAGAAAGGAGACGGCGACTCGTCCTGCTGCGGTCGTAGCGGGCCATTTCTCTGTATGAACAGCGAATACGCTGCAATCAAGCTGATGATGGAGACGGTGGCGATGAGAGGCCGGGCATGCAATCGAGTCGCTCTCAGGTTGGCTCGGGGCATTCTTGCCGGGACGTCATGTCGCAGTGCTCTTGCGGTTCGCGGTTCGCGAGGCGCGGAGGTCATGGATCGGTACCGGAAGGAAAGACTCAATGCGCGAACAAAAACGTCGGTAACAAGGATTCATGGCTTTAAACGTGGGCAGAAACTTGATCCGAGGCTACGTACCTACTGCCCAGAGCAGAGGAACCAGGAGGGGCCAATAAAGTACAGAACAGTCAGTACTCCGTACATTGTACGGAAGCGAGGAGGACACCCACCCACCCACCTGGCATGGTAGTATCCATGTCCCGTGGCCTGACCAGAACAAGGGTGGGAGGGACAGTGGCGGTCCGAAGTGGGCGGTCCGAAGAGGGTGGCGATGGTGGCGATGGGGCCTCGTCCGGCTCGTTCCTCGTGGTCCTCGTGATTGGATGGTGGTGGCTTGTGGCTTGTGGCTTGTGGCGCAGTCTCGCAATCTCGCAGTGACGTGTTTTCTTCTGCCTGAATCCACAGGCCAAAAACACGGCTTGGGCTAGTAGTCTAGGTACGTAGCCAGATCAGGCAGTCTGTTTACTCGACTCCGTTTTTGTCCGTTTTTAGACCGCGAAACCAAGGACGCGACCAGAGAGGCGACCCAAAGGCGGCCAGGCCAAACTCACCAACACATGTACACATTGTGCACTGATTCGACTCGCCGTATTTGTACTTGAACAGCAACGTCAGCAACGTCACGAGATGCCTCGGGTCGCTCAGCCTCCCCGTGCTGGAGGCGTCAACGTCAAGCCGACGAGGTCTGCCTCTTACTCGGCGTCGCCTTTCAAATCTCCCGTCAAGTAAGCACAGCCCATCGCTCTGCCTGCCTGCGTCCCCCTTCCATGTTTTGTCCCGTGTTGTGCGTGCCGTCGCAGAACTTGCCAACGTCTTCGCGCTTTTCTCACATGACGATACTTGGCAGGATCCCACTCAATGACGATGCGCACGAGAAAGGACAACGGATGTATTCACGAAAGGCTCTACAAGAAAAGCAGATCAACGAGATCAAGGCCGCGGCAACGCCTCGCAAAGTCAGCGTGAGGCTGGAGGATCTGGAAAATGCGTCACCGGCGTCAGGCACGGGGACGCCTCGAAGCGGTCGGCTTGGCGAGATGACGGAGGAGCTCGTGATTGGGGGCAAGTCGCTCACGCCCTTGAAGCGAGTCCCTATTCTCGCCAATTTTGAGGAGTGGATGAAGATGGCAACCGACAACAAGATCAACGCCACAAACTCTTGGAATTTCGCCTTGATCGACTATTTCCACGACATGTCATTGCTTAAAGAGGGGAACGGCGTCAATTTCCAGAAAGCCAGCTGCACCTTGGACGGCTGTGTCAAGATTTACACCAACAGAGTGGACAGCGTCGCGACCGAGACTGGCAAGCTGCTGAGCGGTCTAGCTGATAGCAGCAGCAACAAGAAAAAGGACCGCGAAGGCGACGAGGGCGACGAGAGCGCAGACGAACTCGATGAGGACGGGAATCCCAAGAAGAAGTCTAAAAAGAAGGTAAAGCACCTCGTCATGATATCGCTTCAAGAAGTGCTCCTCAATGCACAGAATTTTGTGGTGACTGGCTAACGCGCGCGACGCCCCATTCAGACTCAAAGGTCGTCAGAAGCGACACTTGCCCCTTCATTCAGCTCATTACAGCTAAAGAAATTCGAGCTCGAATTTGCTGTTGATCCTCTTTTCAAGAAGGCCTCGGCCGATTTCGACGAAGGCGGTGCCAAGGGTCTTTTGCTCAATCATCTCATGATTGACTCGCAGGGGAGAATCGTGTTTGACAGTAGCGACGATGCGGGAGATGTGGCGGCAGTCGGAAAGAAGGATGAAGACGATACTCAAGACGACGATTACTCACGAGCGGAAGAGGCTGACGTGACGAAAAGTTCAGAAGAAGAAAAATCACCAAAAGAGACCGCTGCAAGTCAGAATGGGGAGGGGGTGGAGGCGAAGGCGGAGGCGGAGGCGGAGGAAGAGGAGGAGGTGAAGGAAGGAGAGGAGCCAACAGTCGAAATCGATCTCGTTACACTTGGACAGAAATTTCTATCAGAGTGGGGTCGACTCGATGAGCTCGACGTCTGCCCATCACTCAAGAATTTTGACCTAGGAGATCCCTCGGGCTCCATGGACATTCCGTTCTTGAAAGCCCCCGAGGACTGGAGAGATCAAGACAAGAAGCACGCTGCGGGAGACAACTCTGGCATGCTCATCGACGACGACGCAGCCGTCGGGTTTGACGACGACGACCTAGGTCTCGGCCTCGGCAGCTTCGACATTGGCGGCGACGTCGCATTTGGCGAGGGCGGCGAGGCTTGGGCGCGTGATGCCGCCCTGGCACCCCAAATGAGGATATTCGATGCCGGAATGGACGTGGGGGATGGTGAAGGCGACGGGTACGAGTTTGACGACAATGGTGAATACGTCGTCTCCATGATGAAGCCCCAGAGCGCCGACAAGATGCACCAAGACATCCTTGGCTACTTTGACCAGGCGCTGCAGAAGAACTGGAGCAGCGCGGAACACTGGCGCATCAGGAAGATCAAGGACGCGAACAAGCCGGCCAGCGAGACCAAGAAGCGCAAGGAGAAGGAGCCCTTTGAGATTGACTTTGCCTCGCCTCTGGAGGCGTCGATGGCCGACTTGATTTACACGCAGGCCTCGAGCAATTCAGCCATAACCATGCCCAAGAAGGACTGGAAGTCCAAGTCGCGCAACCTGCTTCCCGACGACAAGCACTTTAGCTCCAAATCGCTATTAAGTCTCTTCTTGAAACCCAAAGCTCGATTGTCGAGACGGCGAACGGCGGGAGGCTTTGCGGGAGGCTTTGGTCCCGGCGGTGGCGTCGCTCACCGGCATGACCCGCTCGATGACGAAAACAATCAACAGATAGAGATGGACGAGGCCTTTTGGGCGAAACAAAAGGCGCCGGAAGACACGGTGCTACCCGAGGGCGACTATGACGCCAACTTTTTCCAGGACGACGGCCTGCCTTTCCCTGGGGGGGGCGGCGACGACGCGGACGACGACGACTTGGAGTTTGCCGATGCGCGCGAACATTTGTCGCCCGATGGTGACGTTGGCATGACAGAGGCCGGCGGCATGACTGCCATGCTGGGCGGAGAAACGTTTACCAACGCCGCATTTGGGCACACCCTCGTCACCTCGACGAGGAGGATCAGGCCCGAGTACGTCAATTACGCGCGCAAAGCCACAAAGGTGGACGTTCGACGACTGAAGCAAGAGATATGGAAGGGCATGGCTTTTGACGAGCTCGAGGTGAGGCCTTTCTTTCTCCTCTCTCCCCTTTTTTTTTCTTTTTTCTTTTTTCTTTTTTCTTTTTTCTTTTTTCTTTTTTCTTTTTTCTTTTTTCTTTTCTTTTTCTTTTTCTCTCTCTGCGGCATGATGATGATTGGTGCCAAACAAACAAACAGCTGACGAATGGAATTTCTTCTCATCTACAGGCCCCTGCCAATGAGAAGCCACAACATGAACAACAAGAACAACAACAAGACCATCAGCCTCAACAATCAGAAGGCGTACCAGCATCAACCCCAGCACCAGCGGATCATGACACAAGTCTCAACTTTACCGACGTCATGAACGGCCTGCAGTCAGTGTATCCCAAGACGGCCATGCAGGACATTTCAACCTCGTACTGCTTCATCTGTCTGCTCCATCTGGCCAACGAAAAGGGTCTCGTCATTGACAAGTCGGACAATCTCGAAGAGCTCAGGATTCGCAAAGACTGGACTGCCGAGGGCCTCGAGGGCGGCGACTAGAAAGACATGTGTGTGTCCGTGGAGAAATGAGATGCAATGTGACCAAGGAGTTTTTTTTTTTTCAGTTTTCTTTATGTGATGAGCATGCATGGGCTTTTTTTGTTTGTTTCTTGTCTAGGCCTTCTTTTCTTTTCTATCCTTTTACAAGGAGACCTTGAATTCGCAATGAAAATGCAATGAATCCATCCATTATTCATAAATCATTTGGTTAAAACTTTCAAAGCCGACAGACATCCATCCACTTTGACTTTTGTAGTTCCCTTTCCCTTCTCCATCAGACGCCAACCGCACTTCTCTCGTCTTGTCATCAAGATCATGAAGCGCGGACTTGTGACTGTCATCGTCCTAGTCTAGGAACCACCACCTCCCTAGGTTCTAGGTTCTAGGCACGTAGCACATATATATTCCTTCTTGACTGCACATCGTCTTTCTTATTATGTTGATACATACATACATACATATATACATACATACACGCATATATACACGCATATATATATATATGCATTTACCTGCCTACCAACCTAATAAGTACCTTTATGCCCATCCCTAGTTTTCAGTAACAACCCAACATTTAGAAAGATAACCTAAGCTCCACGTCACTCTAACCTAGAATCTAGATATATCCTACACGCCTTTCGTGCTTTCCAATTTCTCAAGTAGAACTAGTTTCTCTCAGCTCTCACATGAATCGTGCTTCCGAATGACGCAACGGCACAACTTGCCTCGGCAGTGATTAACATGCATCTGAAAATCACCGACTTCTGCTCAGCGTCATGTCACTCGTCCACGAAGCAATGCCCCTTCAAATTGCGCGTCCAGAAGCAAAACCTGCTCTACAATCTTGGACGTCAAAAGTTCTTTTGACACTAGCTCAGCACACATACACTTCGAGCCGTTGATTTTCCATCCCATTCAAATTTCCTCACGTGATATCCTCCATTTAGCTTTTCAGACTAAGCATCCATAGTCAACGAATCTGGGAGCTTGCTCCCAGCACAGTCCCATATTCAACCTTTCCAAAGAAAAAGGAGAAGAGATAAAAAAAAAGAAGAAAAGGAGAGCAAAGTCCAAATGATGAATAACCGTTCATGACGTCCAACGCCGCTGACAATCCCCGTCAGTATGTGACTCAGCCCTATATAGCACAGAGAAGCGAAACAAAATAAAAAAGGCTGCTCGAGACCCAGATCCGCTGCTTGCTCAGAACTGGCGTTATCATCGCTTTTCGTTGTACAAGTAAGACCGACGTCGCAATTAAGAAGAAAAAAAAAGAGGGGAAGAAAAGGAGAGTGATGCAAGGAATGTTGACAACGAAAATACGGAAGGGGTAGAGCTGCAACGATCATAAGCCGAGCCTTCGTAACAAGTCTTGCCCAACATAAGAGTTCTCCGTCGACAGCCAAAATTTCAAGGCATCGATTCGAATTTGTAGAAAGAAATTGGTGTTTGACCTTATTCGCTGACAAGCTCGTTGTCGTGCACGACAAAAAAGCCCTCTCAACGGCAACCGTCGCGCCCAACAATCTCACCCGCCCTCAATAATGCATCCATGCCGTTCAAGTTATTGTGTATGCTGTTGCTATCCAAGGCTCGCGGCACCGTCTCGTCTGTCGTCATTACCACGTCACCTTCGCCCAACTGTTCGACCTTCATGTGGTGAAATGGCGACGAGTCCGAAAGAAATCCTTTGCAGAGCACATTAGCCACGTTCCTGCCTAGATTTCCACAAGAAGCGGTCTGGGAAAAGGACAATAGGTACCGTATCCGCTAGGACCTTGGGGAAATCGATGAGGCAGCTTCTCTTGACTGCTTCCGCCCATGTGAATGGGATTCAACGGCCGTTCGAAACCTGGAGAGCTATCCGGCGTCCCATCTGACAAGAGGGCATGGATCGGCAGAGGTCCCTCGCCGTGCGGACGTGCACTGCTTCCCATTGAAGATCCCGAAATGCTGGTACTATTCGACGAGCTCTCGTGCCGCAAGGGTGGGTGACCTATGCGTGGCCCCGGCATCATCGGCATCCCCTCCAGCGGCCGTCGCCCCGAGCCACCCGACGTAAGACTGGCAATGTTCTGC
Source organism: Hypocrella siamensis (assembly GCA_000731825.1). Lineage (NCBI taxonomy): Eukaryota > Fungi > Ascomycota > Sordariomycetes > Hypocreales > Clavicipitaceae > Hypocrella > Hypocrella siamensis. Next base: position 2,073 of record JMQE01001728.1, on the reverse strand, counting down.
CCAGAGTCCAGCATGTCGGAGAGAGACGGCAATTGCTGCTGCGTCGAGTCGGTCTTGGCCTTGCCCCGCATAGCCGACAGTCGACGGGAGAAGCGTGGTTTGGGTTCAGACGGTGTGCCAGATTCCATCTGTGACGTCCGGGGAGATGGAACGGGCTCCTCAAATGAGGTCTGGGCTGTGATCGGGGTGCGCGCGGCTGGGGAATACTGAGACCCGGCCACTGATGCGCTGGAATTCACTCGTTCTCGACGGGCGAGAGGTGGTTCGTCTCCTCGAAAACGTTCGCTGCTGCTACCACTCGAGCTCGAGTTGGCTGTATTTGGTGTCGTACTGCTGCTCGTGCTTCCATGACGAAGTGAGGGAGTTTCATGCAGATTGTTTGGTTTTGATAAATCATGACCTGTATCGTGGCCGAGAGGGGTTAGTTGATTTGGAAAAAAAAAAAAAAAGAGAAGGAAAAAAGAAAAGAAAGACACAACAATGCCCATGTCCGGGGGGGAAAGGGTGCGAGCACGGAATTTACCTCTCTGTTTTCTGGCCTGCTTCTCTTTGAAGTCTTGCAAATACTCTGCGTACTTGGTGTACTCTGGGGTTTGCTTGTACAAGGCCAGTGCCCTGTTGTATTTTTCTTTTGCTGCGTTGGCCCGGGCCTCATACTTTTCCTTCTCAGCGGGCGGGATGATTTGCCAGTTTTCTCCAACCAGCTTGGCGATCTCGGTGAAGCTGAGATTGTGATCCTTTAAGTCTTCCCTCATTTCTACAACAATCAAGAGACATTAGAGGTGTACCAGCCAGGTAGGTGCAGATGAGTCAAGTCATCGTGACAAAATGAGCTGGACTTACTGTTTGAGAACAGGACATAGGCTGAGGGAGGTCGTTCTGGAGCATGCTTGTCTGACTGCAAAGTGAAAGTCAGTTCCATAGTGCCAAGCGTATGACGTAGTTTCTTTCTCTCACCTTGGGATGGCGCCGGTACTTCCTCTTGGTGACACCACTGGGCTCCGAGGTGCCCTCGATGTGAGAGGGCTGCCGTCGCGCTGCGTCCTGTTTGGCATCATTTGGACCTGGCTTGGCTGGGGATCCCAAGTCAGACGCAAAGCCTTTGGCATTGGCGATGCGGCGTTGCAGTTTCTAAAATCCGCGGTCAATGAATCGTCTTGGCGGGAGGGCCCAGACAGGACATGGCACTCACCCTGCGATGGCCCAGCTTCACACCCAACGCAACTCTATTGGCGAGCGTCAGCAGGGCTCCAGTCTCCAGTCGGCCTACTACTACAAGAGTCATGGGAGTGCATTGCTCAATCAAGACTCACAAATCAGATTCTTGAATATCAAGAATGGTATCCCACGCGTCGAAGCCTTGGTCAACGAACGTGTCAAGATATTGGGTCAGCCCCAAATCCGCAAAGATACTGGCCAACTCTTGCGTCATCCAGGCGAATTTTCGTAACTTGGTGAATGGACACGTCTGTTGATGTTGATTGTGAGGGGGCTCATCGACCAACATCTAAGCTTTTGTCCGGTTGCAGACGTCACGGTCGGCTGTTGATGCTGGGCCGAGGCGCGCAGACAGTTTGATTCCAACGTCGACGCTGAACTTGGACGCGCTGCGACAGAGGCTGCTGAGATGCCGGGGAGTCGGTAGGTGCAGAGAGAGAGAGAGAAAGAGAGGCAGAGAGATGGAGGGAGAGAGAGCTTGTACTCAGGCACTCGGTACCAGCGTTGAACCAGTTCCGGGAATGCGTTGACCTTAGCGGAAGTTGGCCATGAGCGGTGGCGGTTGATGGGAAGGAGAATCAGTTCACGCAAGAGCAGCTGTATGGGCGAGGCCAGTCGAGCGAGCAGGAAGGAATGGCGAATCCAGCAAGTTTCTATGTTAATGACGAACGGCGCGACTGGAGGAATACAGTGGGATGGTAGGATGCAAGTCGCAGGGCGAGCACTGCAAGTCGTTGAAGCCAAGGCTGGCAGGCTAGCAAGCAGCAGACCAAAGTGGATTTGGGGAGGCGGGCAATGATGCAAGCAATGACGGCAAGCGGATACCACGAGCACGAGTCAACTCGGGAGATGGGG
>JMQE01001727.1:0-13042 GCA_000731825.1 Hypocrella siamensis | reverse complement strand
TTTTTTTTTTTTTTTTTTTTTTTTTTTTCCCTTTTCCTATTATTCAAGCGGCCTTCTTCCTTGTTCTGGGCTTCGGACGCGCTGACTGGGGGGTCCGCCCTTTTTCTTTTTTTAACCTGTTTTTGTCTACTCCACCGACTTCTCTCCATTCCTTTTTTCCCTGTTCTGGGGCGTTTTCCTTTTTTTGGCTTCTTCCTGGTCCGTCTCCGTGCTTCCGACGACGTCTTTCCGCAACGGCCGAACTCAGCTCTACTGCTTGCCGTCGCTGCGCACACTCTCTTTGATTTTCTTGTCCTTTCCTTTGAGCCTCTGCTTTGTTTGTGTATTTGCTAGCTTTCTGGAGTTGTAGCCTGCTGTTTTGTTTGTTTCAAAGGCTTCTCACCGAGAAAAAGAGACTTTCCACACCCGCAGCCACAAAATTCCATTCCGAGGTCCAAGGGGAAAGAAGAAAGAAAGAAAAAGTTACAACGGCCATTTCCGAGTGCTTGTGGCTTTTCCTCCGTCATTGCACATCTTTCTTCTTGCCTTGTTGAGTTACATAATCCATCTTGGACTTGGGAGTGTTCTGGATCATTTCTGCGTGTCTGAGTCAATTCCCCCTCCTCGTCTCCCTCGTTGTGCATTGCTTCCCACAATTGCCGGCCTCAACATCATCGACGGTCTTCAAACAACGCCGTGGCTATTGGAAGTCTGGAGACAAAGATTAGAACCAGCACTCCGATTGTGGCATTTGCGCCACAAGTTGATGATGTGCATCACAGTCACCCGTCGAACTAGCAACACGGACTTTTCTCCGGGGTCATGATCGGACCATGTCGAGTCCATCTTCCCTGATTTCGTCTTGACCCGTCGCAAGCTTTCAACGTTACGTCAATATGACTGAGCCGGTGTCGTTGCCGAAGCCCAAGAGACTTTCTCTCATCATCCCGCTCACGACGCGGAGTCGAGTCGAGGACGACATCTTCCCCCATCTCTCCCCCAGTCAAGTCGTCGAGGCTCTCAGCACACCCACCGGTGCCTTGAGATGCTATCTGGACGGCGCGTCTGCCGCCGAACGAGAATTCGTAACCCGAGCCGCCATAGCCTGGAGAAGGATTTGGGAATGGACGGACGAGTTATCTCACTGGCACTGGCCCTCGGAAGGGGGTTCTGCCGGATTTGAAAGTCCCAACAGCGCACCCAAAAGGCTGCCATTGCAGACCAATGCGGCCAAGACGGATGAAGACGAATACCTGGGCGGCTTGCCCACCCAGCAAGTTGTTCTCTACGAGAAAAGAGTCAGAGATATTGTTAGAGATTTGGACGACCTGGAAATTGAACAACTCAAGACACAAGTCTTGACCGATCACATCCTGCCGCTTTCGAGGCCTGGCACACCCTCGTCACTATCGAGTAGAGAGCTGACATCCCTCTTTGGCTACAGCAAGTTGGAGGACTTGTCAGTAGTTGTCACAACCATTGTTCTCCGTGCGCTACCGACCTTAGCAAAGCTCACGCAACTGTTGAGAACCTGGCGCATTCGTCTGACGGTTTTGCGGCGAATTCCGAACTTGTTCTTTGTCCTGCAAGATGCCGAGGTCGGCCTTGAGGCCGGGTGGAGTGCCATCTCTAAGCCGCTTACGAGGTCGATTCAGGCTGATAGTCACAGCGTCACGATTTCAAGGCCCATCTTGAAACGAAGCGATTTCGAAGTCATGAAAGAAGTGCTTGTCGACAAGGTCGTGTCACCCGGCCGTATACTTGACAGCATGCTTGATGATCTAGAAGGGCTGGATGACACGCTACCCGATGGCTGGCTGGAACGCATGGAAGCGATTGAGAAGAACTACGGCGAATGGGCTGCCGCATGTGAGAGGAAAATCAAGGAATCTGAATTGTCCAGATCGATCGTTGCCCACGAGTCCCCCGAGCCACCTTTATCACGAGACATCCAGGCGAAGTACGAGAACGAGAGCAAGTCGTTTTCTTGCGAATCCGTCCAACTACCTGCAAGTGACTCTGGCGTTGCCATTACCTCGCCAGAGCCAGGAAAGTCCAGTGGAGGCGAACCTACTTCTCCTCATTCTTTTGTTTCTTCAGACAGAAATGTAACCGTAAAGATACCTATTGGAGATATTGCTGGAAACAAAGGCACAGCCACGTCAAAGCATACCGAGAAATCAGACCCCCCATCGCCGCTTGACCAAGGACCACCCAATTCTGGAGGCATCACTGCGCAACGATTGGCTCTGTTCCAGAATTATTCACCATCCAATGGCAACAATCCAGCCTGGTCTGATCAATCCTTGCCGACAAGGACCATGTCACCTGTGAAAGAGGAAGGAGAAGCGGAAGAAACAAGAGATCTGCCCCCCTTACGCATCAGAACCCGACACCGCAGCAGCGATGATGTCTCTGACAAGTTTGATTTTCCACACGAGGATACAAGCCCGTCCGGCATGCCATCCAGTGATGGACCGGAAGTATCTGCGTCTCCTTTGACATCACGACGCCTTCCCTGCCCTGATCCCGAAGGCGACCTTGCCGACATGAGTCCTCCAAGCTCGCCGCCTGTTCCCAAAGAGGCTGACTCGGGGTCGCCCAGCCGCCCATTCGACAGCCCCATGACCGCATCAGCCCTAGGCGACGACAGCGCGATGGGCGTCGATACGCCAGTGGATGGATCCTTTGTCGAGGACTTTGATGACTCCATGTCAGTATCCGAAGTGTCAGGACCCTCGTTTCGGAGAGAGAGTACTGGTGATCAGCATCTGCGCCAACAAATCAGCGACATCATTGGTTCGATACCAGCAAAAATCAAGCTGTCAGCCGAGCCGTCCACGATCAATTTGAACCCTCCGGACCTGCAGCTTCCGCGTCTGAGGGGGAAACGTTCCAAGGAGCCGGCTCGAAGAAGCACATCCAGCCTGTCGTCTTCCCGAACCGCCACACCTTCCTTGATCCTTTCACCAGCACGCAATAGTCGGCCTCGTCACTCGAGAGGCCAGCAGGGGATCAAAGTCTATCACTTATCCCGTTCCACCGGGGAGCCTCCGATCAAACTGTTCATTCGCTGTGTAGGCGAGCATGGGGAACGCGTCATGGTCCGTGTCGGCGGAGGCTGGGCTGATCTGAGCGAGTATCTGAAAGAATACGCCAGCCACCATGGATGCCGGCCAATCTCTACGGATGGGGCTGCCCGGGTTGAAATCCAAGATGCCCAGAGCAATGTCAGCACACCCACATCGGCAACGGGGTCGGGTCCCGCAGAGCGCCGGGGTTCTGCGACTTCAATGACGGGAGAAAGCTCTCCCCGGACGCCACTGCACGTCCACATTCCCAAGACGAGACGCAGCCTTGGGGCCTCGGCGACGAGCGAGAGCCCACGGTTCTGGCCCAAGACGCCGATCGCAGTACTCAAGCAATCAAGTGACGGTCCGTCGTCGGCAGAATCAAAGCACACCAGCCCCATGTCTGCTTCTCGGCTCAACTGGCTGGAAGACGACAGCTCGTTTCTTGGGCTTGCAGGCCCCACTGGAAAACGCGTGGAGATGAGCGAAGAGAACAAGGCATGGGTGGAGAGTGTCAAGGAAAAGGTTCGCATGGTGAGTGGCGAGAGAAGAATGTCTCAGTCAGACGACAGAAATGGGTTCGGAGAAATAGGCAAAGTCGGTGCAACGACGAGGTTATTCCGAAAGGCGGCGCCAGAAAATGCATCACAGACGAGAAAATGACGCATGTATCTATCTCCTTTGAATTCGCAATCACACTGGTATGGTTTCGGAGCCCTCAAGGGGGAATTTGGAGGCAAAAAAAGCCTCAAAGGGCAAGATCAGAGCCGACATGACGGAAATCGAGATGAATGCCGTCACATTCTGAACGGATGGTCTGAAACAAGGGCTTCAAACTGATTGGGTCAGCGCGTTTGGGGCGTCTCTTCCAAGTGGTTTTGTCTGTCGGTGGCGTTTGGGAGCGCCCTTTCTCTCTTTTGGTCGTCACTGATTTGTCTTTGTTGGACAGCAGGACGTGTATGTGTATATTTTAGATGAAGAAACGGAACAGCATGGCCATGATGAATTGTGTCGCGACTTGTTTTTCTTTTTTTGTGCCTTGGTCTTCTCCGTTGAAGAGTTCCGCGCGATCTTGATGAGCTACTTTGTATTATAATAATCAATTCTCGCTCGCGAAAGAACAAGCATGATCTATATTTAAAAGAAAATTCCCTCTTTCTTTCCCGCATCATCAATTCCAGTAAGAGTCTGTTTGTCTGTCTATCCGGGCTCTTTTTGATAGCAAGGAGGCATGCAATCAAGCAAGCATATAAACAGACAAAGGGAAAATAATCCTTGAGCAAGTATAAACGTCCGACAAAGAATGTAGAAAAAAAAATTAGAATTACACCAGACTGGTCACGTAGATTCTGTATGTGCCGTAGTCTTGCTTGTTCACCCTTGCACTTCTCATAGCTCAGGAGTCTGGCCACACTGGCCAGCTTGCCACATCTTGACGGACCTGACGGTCATGCCGCGCTCGTCGCCTTTTCCCCATGTTGGGAGCCAGTTGGATGCGTCGTCCCAGAAAGTCCATCTGGCGTTGGTAGCGGCATCGATCCACGGCTTGTCGCCGATGTGGTCTCTGTTGGAAGTGGGGAAGGGTTAGCGCTTATATATATATATTTTATGTGTGTGTATGTGTATGTGTATGTGTGTATGTATATATATATATATGTGTGTGCGTGTGCGTGCGTGTGTGCGTGTCTGTATATTGTGCAAAGAAAAGGTTCAAGGGGAAGAATTGGGGCGGCTTACAAGAACCAGCCGTTTGTGGACCCGACGGCTACGTTGATAATCAGGTAGAACTTTTGGTCAAAGGGAGCGTTGCCGCTGGTCGACTTGGACGCCGCCCAGGGGTTGGCCACGAGTGACTGGTTCAGGGCCAGGTTGGAGAAGCCGCCGAGGTCATAGAGCGGCCGCTGGGACTCGAAGCCGATGAAGAGGATCTGGTGGACCCGGCTGTCGATGTAGAAGTATATGTAGTTTGGGGTCCATTGGATGCCGTATGTGTGGAAGCCGTCGGAGTAGTCGCCGCGTCGGAGCTTCTTGGCCTGCGTCGTTCGCCAGTAGCCGTCTGCTGTGGTGGATGGGCCTAAGAAAAGAGAATGGGTGAGCAAAGAGCTTTTCCCTATAGTCAGCTCGTCTTTCTTTCTTTTGCTGAATGAAGTTGGCTGACTGCGTATTGATTATTCTCTTCTCTTTTCTATTTCTTTTCTCTTTACTTACCCCAATGCAAGGTCCCGTAGTAATAATTGCGGCCGCCCTCGCTGTAGTCGCGCGAGTTGCCTCGCGATTCCATTATGTCGATTTCGCCGCTGCGAGGCCATGCGCCATAGACTGAGTCTTCGGGCATCATCCCTGCAGGCAAAGAGCTGGCATTAGCAGGGCGTCTTTGAGAGACTCTCTCTCTCTCTCTCTCTCTCTTGCTCTCCGCACTCACAAATTGCCGGCCAGATCCAGTCTCCCTTGGGCAGCTTCGCCACAACCTCGACCTTGCCGTATCGGATGCTCTTTCTTCCTTTGGTGGAGATGCGAGCTGATCTGATGGGGGGCAACATGGCCCCTTTGAGGGGATTAGAGGTGATGATGCAGGAGACGTTGTCCTTGGCGGTGCAGGATCCGTCCTTGGTCAGATCCAGGGTGTAGTTTGCCCAAAGATCCTGGTTCGTGATGGACGTGGTTTCATTCGTCAGCGTGGGCACAATGTGTAAGCCGCTTGCGTCGACGTAAGAGTTTTTCTCATCAGTCGTCGTCCAGTCAAAGCTGCCAGTGCCGAAGCCATTGAGTTGCACTTCGTGCGTCCAGACGCTCGTGTCCAAGGTGGCAAAGTTGTCATCATACACAAGGCAGTACTATTCGGTGCATTTCACATCACAATCAGCCATGCTGTCTGTCTTTGTATCGGCAGCTTTGACGGCCGAGAGGGAGCCATCTGAAGAATTACTCACAGAGCCCTCTGGGTAGGGCGCCACGACCATCCAGCAGGCAAGTCCTGCCAGACCAAAGCCGAGCAAAACAAAGGCTCGTATTATCCAGTTGTTCCATCTCGTCTTCTTCATGGCTGGATCACGCAGCCATGGCTTCTCATACTCGCCACGCAAGCGGTAGCTCTTGAATCTGTGTCTCGACACCACATCCGGTGTGGAAGAGGACGCGTAGCTAAACATGGATGGAGCAATACCTGAAGCTTGGGATGATGATGTGTCTGCGGAGGGAACAGCAAGATTGTTGTTTTTGTCGTTGCCGCCGTTGCCTTTGCTATTGTTGCTGACTCCGGCAGAGCTGCGCATTATAGGTAAGCCAACCTCTGCGAATTCTTGCACTTGAGCCAAGTTTCCCGTTTTTCCCCGTTGAGGGTCGCTGACAGTTTTAGACAAGCTCAAGAAGGAGAATGACGTGTAAGAAACACCAGAGTTGAAGGCCTGAGCGCTGTTGGAAGGATGAGTGGCCAAGTGACAGGTTGGAAAGAGATGAATCTAGGCTTTTGAAAGTCGACCAAGATAGCAAAAGACTTTCAGGTGAATGTTATATCACACAAGTCTAGAACAAGATAGTGAAAAAACTCAAAGACGCCGGATATTGCCGGTGATCAGCCAACAGCCAGCTTCATCAAATCAGCCTCGACACGTTCGATCATCAGCAGCCGACGGTCATATCGACATCTGAACCCGAGTTCGAGACCCTACCCGCCCACGACATGAACGAGGGCGTCGGAGCTGGGGAGCGGATCCCCCGGAAGTGTCTTGCCTCTCTGACGGCTGTCAGTCAAGCTGCAGCTGCAGGTGCGCGGTGCGGTGTGAAATCACCTCTGGAGCCAATGTCACCAGCCGCCGATCACGAAGACCTGCAAAAGGTACCTTCCCATGTCGACACATGTCGCCACCCTACCAGGAGGGGCCCATCAGGAGGGCACGGGCAGATGCCTGAGCTTTCTCAACTATCGAGACCAGCTCCGGAGAAGCAAAGTGGCAAGAATCGTTCGACGTGGGCGTGTTTCTCACCAGCACGTCCATCGCACCGATCATCCGCGGATCCGTGCACATCACGATTCGAACACGATTCGACCACGATCCGACATTCTCTCGCTAATCCGGCCCGTTCGAAGACAGCTGAGTCGGAAAGAAGGCTGCTGCGTCCATGACAGAAACTGTCCTGCCCCTTTCTCTCTCTCCCCCCTTTTTTTTCATCCAGGGCTCTGCGGGCAGGGCTAGACACGTTGTTGAGATGGCATTGTTCATCCGACAGAGCGCATTGCGCGTGTATCACATGAGCAGTCGCAGACGAAAGCGTTTTCGGATAGGCTGTGAGGCTGTGAAATGACCCTGTCCATGACCCCCACGTTCCTCTCAACTGCCCCCAATCATGTTCAGCTAGGAGGATCATCCGGAGTGCATCGCAGCTTTTCCATCTTCGGCGGAGGCTCCGCACTGCGGCAAAGGTTTTTCTCGCAAATCATTGAGACAAGGATCCATTCGACTATCCTTGCAATCGATGTCGACAACGGTGACGAATTGACTCGCGGATGCTGAGTATCCGGATGCGTGGCCCTGTGCCTTGCTTCTGTGACCTCGCTTCTGAGCCTACCTCCGCGTTTGTTTCCGCGTTCGGTTCGTATTTGGCTCCGCACATGTACATGTACGTACAATCCAATCCCCGTTTATTTCGCCATTATGATCGAATGGCCTTAGGCAGGGTCTGCCATATTTGATAAACTACTAGGTAGGAGCCTATAATGTATTTATACCAAAAGTAGGGAATAGAATACCTACTTTTTTCTTGGACATTCTGAAGAAATTGAAATATCTTATTATATCCTAAGAATAGAGGCAAGTAATTGATTGGCGCGCTTACTCTAAGCAAGCCACAAGTGGCTACGTACCTACATAAACAAACAGGGGTTAGATTGTACATATTGTGCATATTATATGCACATACCCTTCGTGCATAAGGACCATGTCGAGCTTAATATAATATGCTTGCTTGCAAATAAACGGGGAATAACGAGGGCATCGGAGATGAGAGAGAGAGCCTCTTCCGACGGCTCTGGTCCGCTTTGTAGTCGTCATGACAAGGGGGCTAGGAGACGAGACAGAGCCTCTTGCGACGGCTCAGGTCGCTTCCAATTCGTCCTCTGCCTCTCTGAAGCCTGCATTTGGATGGTGTCGGAGGCCGTTGCCGCACCACCATCGGGAATTTTCCCTGCTTTCTTTCCCTTGTGGAGATGTGCTGGCCATTCTGATTCGCCCAGCATATTCGTCATCCTGCGCAGACCATCAAACGTCCGTCACCAGCCAACATACACCGTGCTTTGATAAGTCTAATGGACCCCTTATTATCGTCGCTTATTCCCCTTATTCCTACCGACCGCAACGAGCTGACGAGTTATTCGTCGACGCTCGTCTCGTGAGCGGACAGGAGGCGAATGGAAGTGCCAGGTCTCGGCTCAACTGAACAAGGCAATATGTTCCGGCTGAGACATTTGTCCCAGCTGACACGAGACATCGGAGCAATATGCCATGCCATGCCATGCCCTCGGTACCTAGCAGACAACACTTTCCTCTTGGCTTCCACACACGACATCTCAGTCAACTCCGCCGCCGAATGATCCATCACCACCCAATGTGTATTGGTGATCCGAAATAGCTCTGAGAGACAATCCGCGGAAGCAGGAAGCTGGATCGGCAGCGTCCATGATCCAGACACTCTTCGTGTCGGCCTACTCGGTCTGCGGAGTGGAGGAGGAAAAAAAAAAGATGGTTACACGAGCCCGTCGTAAAACGAGATTTGCTGACACCACACGAGGCCAGACCGCCGGACACTGCGGCTTCTAGGCGCTGTGCCGTGCTTGTGCCTGTCTGCAAAGCTTTTCTGCCATGACACCCGTCAGTATTGCTTCGTTGGCCTTGTAAGATTGTCTTGCCACAGCTCGATAAATTTATAAAGTTGAAAATGTTCTCCCCTCCTTGTCGGCTGTCTGACTTGGCTCAGCATCATTTTTCTCTTTTTGGCCCAGCTCCTCATAACAATCTCATCATACCACCCCTTGCTTTTCTCAAACAGCCCACATTGTCTATTTGGCGGATATCCCAACTTCAACTTCATACTAGAAAGTACTGTGCTGGGTCTGGTCCCGTCGACAAGTCAAGCATCCTTGGCAGAGGACCATTGTAAGGAAACGTTCCTCTAGGAGCATCCCTGTCCTCCTCTGCCTCCTGGTGAGACGAACAACGACATATCTCCTTCGGCGTCAGTCATGGCGGCTGCTTTGAGCCCAGAAGTCTTGGGCTTAGAGGTGCCTCCTGCCCGGGCGATATCCATTGCAAATGCTTCCTTCATTTCAGACGATGCCCGTTCGACGCGCTCTGGACATGTCATCAGCCATTATGATGAAGAATTCCGCTTCAAAACGGTGCGCATCCTCAACTCTCTTTCTACTCTGCATCCCAAGATAGGTATATTCGATGCTGATGGAAACAGATGGTATCATACGTGCATAATCGAGCAGTCGCGAATGGTTGGATGCCTGCCGAGTCCGCACGATCTGTCCATGATTGCTCTGGCGTGTTGTTGAGGCGCTCCAAAGGCAATTATATCACGGCCCCTGACTCGCTTAACAATGCCCTCTTGGGCGCCATCATCCGCTTGAACTCGAATGTGGCGCTCACGATGCAGCCCAAGATGCTGGATGGAATACTGGCCTCTCTTGCTCCAGGTCAAAACGAGTTAAAGTTCAAAGATGGATCGCAGATCCAGATACTTGACTGTTTGGCCTTGGCTCAGCCCGCAACTGTCAAGAAGTTTCAGTACGCCTGTCTGTTTCGACAGGAACGGTTGATACTTGTCTGGCACGACGACCTCGTCAACATCACCCCACAAGCTAGATCAATCGAAGAGAAACTCCTGGCCTTGGTATGCAACAGACATGACGCCTCTCATTCTTACGCCTCTGATTCTTGCACCTCTCGTTGTTTCTTTGCACATTTTCAAAGCTAACTTATGTGGTGTGCACCAGGTCTGGGGAGAGGAGAAGCTTGCATATAATATCTTACAGATGCCGATTCGATCGCCCTCCGTGCGAAGCTCTAGTGCCTGGAGCTCCAATGGACCGGCTACACCAGCGGCAGGGATTGCCAACCCTGAATCTTTGCTATGGTCCAATGGCAGCGTCGATGCTTCAGATGAGAAAGTGGTCGTGGACCAGCCCGAATCTGTTGACCGACCTGTGAACCGCACATCTTCCTTCTTCGTCGGCGCTGCCCTCTGCTTGTCCATCTGCCTGCTAGTGGGCGTCTTCTTGGGCAAGCTCGTTTCCGAGTGCCTCCTCGCCGAGGAATGGTCGAGGATGGCGCTGCTGATTCCCGTCCCGGTGTTGATGTGTGTGTCCTTGTTCTTCTTCCAAGTCATCTTCACCAATCTGTTCCAGATGATTGGACCCATCGGCGGCGTCAACTCCAACTCACGGTACTTCTCTGCTCACAAGCCCTGCTTGCGCAGGGCATTTGCCGATGGCTTTGTGCCTCCAAAAATCACCATCCAGATGCCAGTGTACAAGGAAGGCATGGACTCCGTCATCATCCCCACGATCCGCAGTCTTCAAGCGGCCATTTCTCACTACGAGTCACATGGCGGATCGGCCAACATCTTCGTCAACGACGACGGTCTCCGCGCTGGACTGGACAAAGGAGAGGTGCAGTACCGCAAGGACTTCTACGCGGATAACAGAATTGGCTGGGTCGCTCGTCCCAAGCACAACGGTGATGAGGGATATGTGCGAAAGGGCAAGTTCAAGAAGGCGTCTAATATGAACTTTGCTCTCAACATTTCGCAAAAGGTCGAGGCGTACATGCAAGAATGGGCAGATGCCAGGTTTTCGGAAAAGGAGGCGGAACTCATCACCGACGAAGAACAAGAGGAGACGTACCAGAATGCCTTGGCCCGAGTCCTGCGGGAGAACCCGTTGGCGTGGGCCGAAGGAGACATTCGAGTGGGAGAGATTATTCTCATTGTTGATTGTGACACGCGCGTGGTAAGCAAACCGAAACACAAGCCCTGTCCTCTCCAGCAGCCCTCACAGTACTGACTCACATGGTGCGGTCCAGCCCAAAGACTGCCTCTTGTACGGGGGCGCAGAGATGTTCTTGTCTCCCGAGGTGGCGATTGTCCAGCACTCGACGGGCATCATGCAGGTCTCCAACGACTACTTCGAGAACGGCATCACATACTTTACCAACTTGATCTACTCGTCTATTCGCTTCTCCATCGGCTCGGGCGAGGTGGCCCCCTTTGTCGGTCACAATGCCTTTCTTCGATGGCAAGGTATGTTGATTCCCTTGTGCTGTCCCTTTTTATTTTTTTTCTTTGCTTTGTTCATGTGCTAATCTTGCGGGTCTCCCCTCATCAGCCATCCAGGACATTGGTGTCGCCGAACAGAGTGGCCACATTCCCTACTGGTCGGAGAGCCACGTCTCCGAGGACTTTGACATTGCTCTGCGTCTCCAGATGAAGGGCAACGTCATCCGCATCGCAGCCTATCATGACAACGCCTTTAAAGAAGGAGTTTCTCTCACAATCTACGATGAGATTGCCCGGTGGCAGAAATATGCCTACGGCGTCAACGAGATGATTTTCCACCCCCTCCACCGCTGGTACAAGGGCCCCTTCACACCCCTCTTTTACACATTCATCACCTCCAACATCGTCATCTCTTCCAAGGTCTCGATGCTGGCGTACATGTGCTCGTACTACGCTCTCGGGTCTGCCATGTTTCTCACCACGCTCAACTACTTCATCGTCGGCTGGTTTCGGGACAACATCTCCTCATGCTACCTCTCCTCGTGGAACGTCCTCCTGTCCCTCGTCGTCGTCTTCAACGCGTCGGGCCCCATCGCCCTGGCCATTGTGCGTTATCGCAGCGGCGAGAAGCCACTGGTGCGGGCCCTCGCCGAGAACTTCAAGTGGATGCCCATGATGACCGTCTTCTTCAGCGGCATCTCCTTTCACGTGTCCAACGCTCTCCTAGCCCATCTCCTCCACGTCGACATGCAGTGGGGATCCACGTCCAAGGAGAAGGAGGACAGCAACTTCTTCCAAGAGATGCCTCGCATTTTCAAGACGTTCAAGTACATGTACATCACCCTGCTGTTGCTCGTGGCAGCCATGGTCTACCTGGGCGCCTTTGCCCCGCCGGACTGGGCCATTACCGATTTCACAGTCATCATCCCGCTGTCCGTCAATGTTGGCTTCCACGCATTAGTGCCGCTGATTTTGAACCCCAGCCTGATGATTTTCAACTATTAGGCATTGCCTGCATGTCTTTTCCTTCTATTCCTTTTCCTTTCCTTCCGTTCCTTGCTATTCTTTTATTTTCAGAAATGAGGAAAAAAATTCCCCCATCTACATTCGATTCATTTCCCCCATGGCACAGCATTTCGGCTGCAACATTTTATTCATTTTCTCTTGGCACAGCAATTCGGCTGCATCTTTCTTTTGTTATTAATATTATTGTTTTTTTTTCGCTGGTGGCTCTAATGGACACTTTTGGAAGTAAATGTATGGCGCTATATTAGAAATGCAACTCAGGCTGGCATCGGGTCCGATCTCCACGGAACTTGTATGGATAATCTTACTTTTCCCTTTTTTCCCTCCCTCCTACGTGGAACCATGCGTGGGCGTGACTTGTGTGTGAAATTTGGGCCACTGATTCCTCCTTCGTGATACTTGTGCGAACCTTTTTCTTCAAACAACATCAAGTGCTACACTGGCGATGTCTGGTCGCCCAAGGGAAGAGGTTCTCACATACATATGTATGTGGTACAAAGATTGGACGACTGTCCGGGGTCTTTTCCTGAATTGTAAGTAGTGTCACATCGTCTGGGAGAATGACTGCAAAGCGAAGCTCCGCAGTCCATGTCGCCGATTGTGCCTATTTTGCCCGAACAATTTAATAACTTGGAGAGAAAAAAGAAAAGGATGCGCAAAGTGTCGTATCTCGAGGAGGCGCCCCCCCCCCC
>JMQE01001726.1:0-13059 GCA_000731825.1 Hypocrella siamensis | reverse complement strand
GTAATGCGACGGTGCTGTGGGGGGGGGGGGTTCGGTACGTCACCAACGCCTCTTATGACGCAGCTGGTTGGGGAGGGAAAATGAAAAGGGAACGAAACATGCTCGGCTACATCACTGAAAACCTGCCCATGAGGCGGGCCAATGGGATGGCAAACATCAGCAGATGATCTTCTACTTCTTGGCCCGTAAGTACAGCATGTACGAGTCAGTGGATGGCGGTGGATTTTCGGGTTGCCGACGGACATCGAGTCAAGACTGATGTGAGGGTTGGCCGAGAATCAGGCGACTCGTGAATGTTTCGTGAAACACCATGTGCTTGTTGCAAGTCGGTACGAGTTTGGTTTCAAGGTTCGACACCCTCGGCAAAGGTCTTGCCAGACCAAGACGTTTACGAGTCTCACCTCCCGCTTCTGTGGCAGCAAACTCCACATCCCGTATAGCGCCAAAAACAAAATACTGCTGTGTGATTCTCGAGACCGACGGAGCGATCCATAGGCATGCGGCCACGACTTCAAATCTCCAAATAATCAGCATATCTTTTGAATCATGTACAGGGTAACCCTCGCTCGCTGGATGAACAGGGCAAAAGATATACAGGCGGTGGTAGCGTTGAACAGCTGATCAATGGGGTAGATGATGTTTAATTTCCTTTTAGGAGACGGTGCACGGAATGAACAGAGGTCGAGAGAAATAGAGAGGCAAAGATTCATCATCGTGGCACCGGGACGCCCGCCATCGCCCTCTGTGCTTTCTTACATTGGCCACTCCGTCATGACTGATGATGGACTTGGCGGAGCACCTTCTTCCTTGGTCACGCTGGGTAAACGAGAGAGCTGAAAGGGGCTGGTGCACAGAATACTTGCATTAGCGTCGGGACACATAACTCGTTTTTTTCTTTCTTGTTCTTTTCTTTAATTTGCGCCACGATAGTATCAGTCCCAATGAAATGTGTGAATGAAAGAACAAAGCGGGGTTTATTTCATCACAAAACTTTTTTGTATACCCAATCGCCGTGAGATGTGTCGAAGCCAATGGAGCGCACGCATTTGACTCTAGCTACGGCATACTCACAGCATTCAATTACCGTGTGCAGGGCAAGCGGTCGACCTGCTTGGTATAAATACCTTGATGTCTTGCCGTAAACATAGAGATGGTTAGCACGTTCAGTCTCGATGGTTCAAGCGTCATGTCTACGCGCAATGTTTGAAGATGAGAGAAGCTCTTGACCAGAAAGTGTCTGTCTCTCTAAACCTCAGTATACGCAGAAGTTTGAAGAGGAAATCCCCCCCCACCCCCCTCGTTGAAGATTACAACTTTGCCACTGACTTGGGTTGACCTAGTCTCTGCATCGTGCCCCCCTGTCTTATGGAAATCCCTCCAAATACACCATCTATATCTCAAAGTAACAACGTCTTAAATATGCAAGAAGAAATTCCCCCCCTGATACAAGCCAACTTGAGAAAAATCGAAGCGTGATCGCGGCGCAGAACCCTGCAGAAGAAAAAGACGAGTCAGCGACAAGCCGGTAGCTCAGAGCAAATCATGATTGCACCCCAATGCCTTACCTGTCGGCGATTTCCTTGGTCGTGGCGAGAGCCTGCGTCGCTTTTGGAAAAGCTTAAATTGCGCCACGTATCTTTGAACATTGTCTTGGTGCGCGAGACGAGGCCCTTGGGAGCAGAAGATGGGGGAGCGGACGAGGGACCAGGATGATCAATCTGCTCATTCGTGCATTGTGGAATCAGCTTCAAGTGCAGTCTGACTTTGGGTCGAGACGGACGACGGCTCGGCGGGAGACAGCTCACCTCGACATAGTCATGTTCCTCAACGGCCGGTCGTTGGGGGACCCCTCTGGTATGCTAGACGGACACGCTATTAGTTTGTCTTCCTTTGGTCCTTTTTCCCCCCCAAATCCCAAGCAACTCAATGGCGCTGTTCGGGGATGACGTACCTCTGCGGGACCAAAGCCAGGTCGGTCATGGAAAGCCCGGGCCGACGAGACCCTCCGGTTCTGAAAATCGATTTCCCTCTGCGCGAGCGCGAGCATTAACATTATGTCATTTTTCTAGATAAATAGGATCGGGGGACGGGGAAACGAATTATTGCAGGGTCACATGTACGTAATCTTGGTAAGAGTCGGACCGCCGTGCGCTCTGCGAGGAGGGCTATAGAGTTAGCTTGACGATTCGATCCTGTTCATGTGCGAGCGTGCGGGCGTGTGTGTTTCTTACTGGAAATGCGCGAGAATGAGACCTCTCGTGATGGCCGTAGCTGAGTCCGCGGGGATTGTGTGCCGCATCAGGGAGGCCGGGCAGCCGGTGCGTCACCTTTCTCTCGAAGGTGTCGGCCGGGGGGTACTGGGTTGGGATTTTCGTTAAGCCACCAAGATTCGGTTTCTTCCCTAGCTTGTGATGCTTTTGCGGGGAGTGCGTTGCTTACATTCCCACGCGTAGTCGGTATAAATTGCCGCGTATTCTGCACAAGATGATGATATACATTAGTACCTAGAAATGGCCAGCTGCTTTAATCGTCGACGCACCTCGTATAGATTCTGCTTGGCCACGTATTCCAACCAGCGGCGCTCGGCTTCTCGTCTACGTTGCGGGGACTGGCCCGACGTCTCCTAAAAACAAATCGTGTCAACGGAGTGTGCCGCACTGCACTGTGGGATCGAATTAATTTCACAATCACAGGAGCCGCACCTCGTCAGAGCTGGAGGACGACGAGTGATAGCCCTCGCTGACGCGGACCGGGTTAGGGCGCTTCCGGCGAGAGGGTCTCTGGAACAAAAAACAAGACGGTTAGACGTTGTCTTTACTTCTTCTTCTTCTTTTTTTTCTTCCTCTTCTTCCTCTTCTTCCTCTTCTTCCTCTTCTTCCTCTTCTTTCTCTTCTTCTTCTGCTTTTTGCAGGGATGGAAAGTTGATGCTTGCCTGATTGGGAATAGCAACTGGGCGGTAGCTCGTCATCATCTGATGCTCTTGTATGGGGGCAAGAGCTCGCGGCCGGCCTTGGTCAAGGCGCCGCACCCCGCTTCTGCGCATTGCAGCGAGGTGCCGGCTGTAAGAAGGCGGAGGCGGCCGGGGAAGAAATGGCAAGGCGCGTTCATGACTGGGCTGTATATTGATTGGCTGTGAATGACACGCGCCGGGCATGTTAGTCTCAGGAGATGGATGTGCCTTCTCTCCGCAGAACAGCGCGATGCATGTCTTGTGAGATGACGCACGGCACCGGTTCGACTGCCATGATGGTCTTGTGTCCGGAACCGATGGATGGTTGAACGGGATTGAGTGCCTGGCTCGGTGCCTTGTGCATGATCGAGACTTACCGGCGGCTGAACATCGGGCAGCTGAGCCCGCACGGCTCCGAGCTGCATACGACAGTGTGAGCGCTTCTTTGGATATGAAACAAGGGAGTTCATGTTGCTGCGATTTCTCACATTCATATAAGTGTGCTCCGGCGAGGTAGGCCTGTGTCCGTGTCCAGGATGTTCCGTGGGGTCCGTCCCGTGTCCGTATCGCGAGCGAGCCATCTGTTTCGGGGACCGGTTCTCTGAGAACTGGCCTGGCTGATGGAATACATAGTCACTCGGGCGCTCGACGGGTTGTTGCTGTTGCGATCGCGGCTGCTGCTGCGGTTGCGGTTGCGGTTGCGGTCGCGATTGCTGTTGCTGTTGCTGCTGCGGTTGTTGTTCCGGCTTCGGCGGCGACGACGTCTTGCTCATCTTGGGGGGCGAGTGTTTTGGCTTGGGCCGCGGACCAATCTTGAGCCGCGAGTTCTTCGTCTTGTGCGTCGCTTTCGCAGTCTTGGTTCGCGGATGGGTGGTCTTGGGCGATGCACCTAGTACCTTATGCGCCGCATTTGAAGCCTCGCTCGCACTCGAGCTTGAACTCCTTCCGGTCATGGTTGTCCAACCTGAGTCGGAGCCCTCGGACGCGCTCCCCCCAGATACCCGACCGGAACTGGTCGATCGAAACTTGCTGCTGCCGCTCTGGGGACGAAACCGTGGCCCGACCTGTTGGGAAGTCGACGCAGCGGCCCAGTCATCGCCGCCACGACCGTGAGTTCCGTAGTCCACACCATGGTAGCCAGTGCCGTGGCCGACTTTACCCTGGCGTCTCTGATTAGGCGTCCAAGCAGCGTCGCCTCCCCAAGGGGAGAGGCACGCCAGTAGCAGCAGGGCTGTCGCGCGAGGGAGTTGCATTGAGCCAAGAGGGGGGCGACGGGCGTGGGACAGACTAATGCGAGGTGCAATTCACGCGATACAGTCGATCTGACATTTGTGACGGGATTGTGGGCTACGATAAACCGATCAGCGGTTTCTGACGGGATGGTGGGTAACGATACTTCTTTTACGTATTGCGGCGACCAACGTGTCGAGTCATGCAACGTGCGATGCAGAAAATGAATCGGCAAGACGTTAATCTTGCTTCTACTCTTTGTTGTACTGGGAATTGCCCCGACGGTTTAAAAGTGTCAAAGCCCGAAGTCAATAGGCGGTATTTCATCTTTTTTTTTTTGTTTTTTCCTACCAAGAAGCCCGTCGCCTCGCCGAGCCTGTCACTCAGTCGGTCAGCCCTGGCGGTTCGTCAGGGACAAGGACGATACAGAGCTTATCCACTAATCTTCCCGGGATTTGTATTAGATGGATCATGTTTCATTTCCTGCATCACACCCAGAGTGTATGCCTACAAAACCAAGCAGCGCTGCGTTAACGAAATGCGCACGGGATGTGAGATGTGACTCGTGCACAATGACGAAAAGATTTGGTGGATCCGACGCACTTGCCTTGCTCTTCATTCCTTGTTCTTCATTACAAGAAAGTCTTCATCGGACGCACTTGACACAGCTCACAAGTCAGTTGTTGGATAAGCTCTTGTTTTATTTTCCACTGCAACTTACATAAATACATTGTCCTTTCCACAGGTTACATTCCGTCCGAAGACAGGTCCCGGACTCTTTGTGGTCCTGCTGCCGCTCGGACCAAAGTTAGCTTCAGAGTTTGGCCCGCGTAGAGTGTAGACGTTTCAACATATGTGTGTGACAACATAAGTGTGTGACTGCCACGGGAGCGTGTGCCACGGGAGCCCTATTCCGCGTGAATCTGTTCCTGAATTGGGCATGTGTATGTGAGGCTCAAATGGGCATCTGCCACTGCATTGATCTGGCTGCATGTCGAAACTCACGTATTCCTTCGCAGAAGCCGTAATACAGGACCGACGAAGGAGCTCCGTTGGCAGATTTACTCTGTAGCACATCATACTAGCATTTGCCCACGCTTTCCTTGAACCAAAACCTAGGTCATAGGCTCAACAAATACGTCTTCTTCTGCGGTCGAATCCCGCTGCCATGATTGTGAACTTCGTTAGAACACAGAACCAGCATGCGTGTGTCCATCTGGTTTACTTTTGAACTGGGGATCGGGCCCGACTGACCATGGTGCTTGGCTTAGCGAGAAGTCTTCCGCGGGCATTGCTAGCCTGCGATGAAGCGAGGATGAGAAGGGGATCAACTAATGGTTGGACAAGAAACGTAGATGTCGTCACCGGGTTTAGAGTCGATGCCACACAGAAGAGCCTTATTTGAGAGACGGACGGAAAGTGGGTGGACGTCATTACAGACGGGCCGACTGAAAGATTAGGCAAGAGGATCTTTTTTCTTTTCTTTTGATTTCTCACTGCACGGTATACGGGGTCTTTTTTTCTTTTTTTAGCTTTTCATGTTCCAAAGTCTGGCTCTCTCGCATGGCCTTTTCGTCCTCAAAACCGACGGGACGACTTGTTTCCTCTTTTCTTTGACTGCTTTCACATGACATACGAGCACTCGAGTCATGGCTGGAGGCACATAGCGTGAGTCTCACGTGTTACGTTCTGTGTATTGCGCGTAAGACTCCACCTGTATGCCTCCGAAGAGGGGAAGAAAAAAAAAAAAAAAGAATGAATCAAGGCGCACAACATCTCATTATTTGATGTTCAAATTAGATCATGATTGATTACAAGGACTGAAATGGGGGTGGGGGGCCTCCCATTTCACTCGTCCACAAAGATGGCACCACTTTTCATACATTGAGAGTGCAGGGATTTTCCCCCATCTTTGCACGGTGGCGTTCATCTTCTTTTTGGGTCGCTGATCCGCCGAGTCATGCCTCGTGTTGGGTGCGCTGTGCTGACGTACTTGCTACTGTACTTTCTTGGTCGGTGGACTAATGGACGGGTGGACGGGTTATGCCTTTCATGCCGTGATTCCTGTGGATTAGAAGACAAAGTGGGCCGACGGCGGAACTTCAATGCCATGAGGCAAATTGTGAACCAAGTCTTCCACAGGGATGTACTGTCATCATGTGATATTTTTCCTCTTTATCTCGCCAGCTCACAGCTTGCTTCCGAGTACATATGCGGAGGACAAGATACTTGGCGGGCAGAACAGCAGTGAAAAAGCAGTCTGCACGAGAAAGACAAATTTCGCTGCCGTGATTGTGAAAGCGAAAAAAGAAAAAGCAAAAACTCCCTTCGGAAGAAAAAAGAAGATGAAGCTCACGCACCTGCTCGTCACTCTTGCGGCCGTCGCGCACGCTCAGGCGCAGGATTCTCCCCAACGTCCGAAGCCCGACCTTGTCGCAAAAGACGATACGCAAGATGCAGCGACATTGCTCTGCACCACCCTTCGCCAGCTCAACGTGCTCAATTCTGCCCAGCAGCGGTGCATTACGTCGGTCAAGGAGTGCAGTCGCGTGCCGAAGCAGCAGCAGCAGCAGCAGCAGCAAGAGGGACGTTCCCAAGACGTCGCCTTTTTCACGTGTCTGAATAACAAGATGACGTCTTCCGGCAACGCCAAGCCACCAAGACGAGCTGCTTATCCCGACAAGACAAACAGCCAGCCTTCGCGTCATGGCAAACCAATGTCTGACTCCTCCGAAGATAAGCAGGCCGATGAGAGGGACAGGCTGCTCTTCAACGAATGGGCGACCGCAAACCATAGAGCAACGAGTGCAGCGAGTCTTGCTGCGCTATACTCATCTTGGTGCCCTGATGGAGTGTGCCCCGGGACAGTGCCGTGGAGAGCATCGGCGGCCAGTTCTGGCTCTGGACCATTCGGCAAAGCTGGCATGGGAAGCTTTACACCGGGACGGTGGGGGAACGCCGGTCAAAGAGGCTGGGGGGACAAGACATCCAAGGGGAAGCAGGGCAAACTAGGCGAAGATGATCACGTCGTAGTAGCACACGGCAAGGACCAGATGGACAGACCCATGAAAGAAAAGGGCACGCCATATGGATGGCACGAAAAGCAGAGTCACACGCCAGAAATTGGGTGGAAGAACTGGGTGTATGCGGGAGGCAGAGGAGGCAGAAGCTCAGCATCAGGTTTCACGGGCAGAGTCGCGGGGGGGGGCAGGAGCAGCA
This sequence comes from Hypocrella siamensis, assembly GCA_000731825.1. Taxonomy (NCBI): domain Eukaryota; kingdom Fungi; phylum Ascomycota; class Sordariomycetes; order Hypocreales; family Clavicipitaceae; genus Hypocrella; species Hypocrella siamensis. Next base: position 5,660 of record JMQE01001726.1, on the reverse strand, counting down.
GTTAGAGTCCGCAGGCCGCGAAGTGTGACGACGTGATAGGATGACGCAGCCAGCGCAGATCAACTTGGTGAAGCTGGGCAATTCGCCCCTTGGGCTTCCCTGGTCCCACCCCGTAAGGTCCAGTTTGCAGTTTCTTGGTACTCTCAAGGAGGGTGGGGAGAGGGAGGAGGGGGAGGGGGCGTGTTGCCGAGAGAGGCGTGCGTCTGCGGCTTGTCAAACGTGTTGGCGGGGATGTCCATGATGGCAGCGAAGATAAGTTCAAGCTAGGTTCAATGTTCTCGAAAAAAAAAAAAAAAACAAGGATGAATGGCTCCATTCGCAATGCAACGGCGAACCCGAAGGAAAGGAAATTGTTCGAGTGCTTACTCCACCTCCCGGCTCCACCTCCCGGCTCCACCGTGTTTCATCCTCCTCGGGTAATCCATGGGCAAGAAAGAAAAAGAAAGAGGGGCGGGGGTGGGCGTCTCCCAGACCAAAAAAAAGAGTAAAAAAGGAATGAGGTTCCCAGGAAATGAGGTTTCCAAGACCATTACCAATACGAGCCTCAGGTCTTCCCACCGCGCCAGCGTTATAGAGGGCAGCGCTATAGTTAGCGAAGATGGGGCAAGGCACTCGGGAACCGAATGATGTTTTGCTTGTTTTTTTCTACTTCGCCCTTGCGACGGAGTGGCGTCATGGGCGGGACAACATCAGCAGACGCAAGAGAAAGGGTGGTCCTCGTATGCGTCAAGATGAGCATTCCATTTAAAAGAAGACTTTCCAAAAAAACAACACAAATATACCCGAAGAAGGCACCGATTCTTAATCCACCTACAGTTTGTGCGACGAGTCTGTGTGACGTGTGGAATCCTCTCACGGCATTTTGACCTCTCCTTGTATACTTCTGCCGTCAAGGCACATCGATAAAGCTGCCCCGTTGAAGAAAGACGCACAGACACAGAAGTGTCAGCGGCAGCCGCAGTCAGTCCCGATGCGTCCCCTCGCAGCCGTGCTGTTGCTCCTGCCGTTGGCGTCTGGCAAAAAGGCGCTTGGCTTGTATCGTCGCAACGATGTCTTTACCATTAACGTCCGGAATGACCTCTCACCCGGTATGCAGGAGTACATTGGAAAAAGGCGAAAGAAGCTGGAGGAGAATGTGCGGATGGACATGCCCCAAAGTCAAACCTGGACCGAGGGCCATTATAAAGAAGAGCCTTGCCCGAGCCACTACTACACGACTGATCTCTTTAAAGATGACGACGAGTGCAAAGAGGTCCAATTCTTCATCCGATGCACCATGTCGTGGATCAAGCAGAGCAACGTTAGCGCCAGTGTTGATCTGATTCACAGGGACGTCGGCAGTACGGAGATGCACATGACCGACTCGGGCTCGAATTCCAACTCGAACTCGCACACCGACTCTTCTTCCAAGTCCGTATCTGCCAACGCTGGCATATACGGCCAGTCAGGATCCGGCGGAAGCGTGTCGGTCGCGTACGAGGAGGGCACATCAGACACGACGACCAAGGCAAAGGCCATCGAGGCATCGAGATCGCGCTTCTGCCCGGCCTGGCACGAGTGCGCCACGTACCTTGTCAAGTGGAACGCCGAATTCACCGGTAGCGTCAGCAAGGAACCCATCATCCAGTGCGGACAGGAGTACAAGCCCTGCAGGGTGGCCAAATGGAGATGGGATAAGCAATGCGGTCAGTTCCGCGACTATCGCGACACACATTGCCCATTGTTAGACGGGAAGGTCGAGCATAAAACGATACTTATTCCGCTTGCCGACTCTAGCAAGAAGAAGTTCGAGGACGTCATCTGGGATGCCGTTGACCTGAGGCCACAGTTCAAGACATGCCAAGGGAAGTTGACTGTGCTGGACAACGGCGAAATGTTCGATTTTGAGACAGGCAAATTCTATAATGCCGACGGGTCCAGGCTCTACAAGCCCGAGAATCACGTGCCCCCTGCTGTATCCTGGAATCAATGTGTTGACGACGACACTCCGGAAACGACGCCGCCCGAAGAGGACACGCCAGAAAAGACGCCCGAGCAGGACACGCCTGAAAAGACGCCCGTTGACACGCCGGAAGAGGCGCCCGAGAACAACGAGATTGAAGGAAGCAACCTGGCTGACGCCCAGGCGAACGGCGAAGGCGGACCTGTGCAGTCGAGCAGCAACGACGGCGTTCACCACGCCCTGCCTCCGCATGCCCAGGTCGCTGTCGACAATCGCAACGACGAACAATACAACGCCTATCTTCGGCTGATGTCGCAGAAAAAGGGTCGAAAACGGATTCTGAGCTATGATGAATTTCTCGAGTGGCGCGATGAAGAGGAGTTCAAGGAGCACAAGGCTGAGCTGGAAAAGAATGGACGGCAGCCACTGGCGATGGAGGATTGGAAGTGGCAAAGGGATATTGACTATTACGCCGATCAGATCCGACCAAGCAATTCCTTCCCGACGGATGGGGGGCTGGGTTCTGAACAGCCATCGTACCCGAACGGTCAGTACGTCGACCGCGGCCAGTATGAGTCCGGGGACGGCTACTACGACGGCGACGAGTACACCAATTCCAACCAGGTGCCCTACTTCACTGGACAGACGGGCTCCAATGGGTATTACTACCCCAAAGCTCCCTATCAAGGCAATGAGTACGATTCAGACCAGGGCCCTGGCTACATGGACGACCGAGAATATCCTATGGGTCTTCAATACCTGGATGACAGAAGTCCGCTGCCTTCTGGCTATGTGGATGTTCGGAATAATCCTTCGGCCCCTGAATACGAGAACGGTCGGGGCAAACGTTGGGCTCCTGAATACGTGGATAATGAGGGAAATATTCCAGATCAAGGTTACGAGGACGACGAAGAATATCATATGGGCCCCGAATACTTGGACGACCAGGGATATCCACTGCCTCCTGGCTACGTGAACGATCGGAGCAACCGTTGGGCCCCTGAAGACGTGGATGATGAGGGAGATCTTTCAGATTCAGGCTTCGTGGACGGTCAGGGCAATCTTTGGGCCCCTGAAGACGTGGATGATGGGGGAAATCTTCCACATCCAGGCTTCGTGAACGGTCAGAGCAATCTCTGGGCCCCCGAAGACGTGGATGATGAGGGAAATCTTCCAGATACAGGCTATGTGGACGGTCGGAGCAATAGTTTGGCCCCTGAAGACGTGAATGATGAGGGACATCTTCCAGATCCAGGCTACGTGGACGGTCAGAGCAATCGTTGGGCCCCTGAAAACGTGGATGACCAGGGATACCCCATGGCACCTGGCCATGTGGACGGCCGGGAGTATGATTTTGGTCCTGCTGGATACGAGGGCGACCAGGTGAACGCTCACAACTACTTCACCCCCCCTCCGGCTCCGTACTTGGTCGATCGACCACCACGGTCGTGGCAGGAGGAGAACCTGTCCGATTACGGTGTTGGACCGGAGGATTCCCCCGAACAAGTATACGACCGAGGCTCTTTTGCCGGAGAGGACATCTATGATGAAGCTGACAATGTACCGAACGACTTGTCTCGCGACTTTGATGGCCAGGACGAAGATGCAACCGAATTTGATAGTCAGGATCGGACTGCGCCGCAGGGGTCCTATCCTGCTGCAATGCCGCCACAGGGGAGCTCGCCCGAGCTGCATGACTTTGATGTCCCGGTCCAGCAGGACAATGAAGACGCGCAAGTCACTGGCCAGTCGTCGCCAACAGACCCAGACGATCCGAGGACCGACGCGGCGGGCGACGAAGCCAAGATGAACACACAGCAGCCTCCATCTCCAGGCGCTCAGCCCCTCTCGCGCGAGAGAATCTTTGCGCAGGGCGATGGAGTGGAAGATGAAGGCAGCCCGGAGGAATACGATGAGAATACGCAAGGCAGTGAACTGAAAGGTGAAGGCGGCCCGGAGGGGTACGGTGAGGATACCGACGACGCTGGCCTCCTGTATGAGCAGCAACAAGAGCCCGAAGAGAGCAACCTGCAGGACGAGACGGTGCGGTACGGGACTGAACGGCAACCTTCAGACCCTAACCGGGAGGACGGATCTCTTCAGGGGGACGGACACATGGCCGACAATTCCGACACAAGCCAGCAAGACACTGCGCAGCAAAATCACGATGCAGCCTTGCCCACGGACGGGAACGAGTACGAAGAATACGTAGATGACAGTCAACAGCGGAGCAACGAGGTCGATTTGAACGAGTCGCAAGCCCATCACGGAGGCGACTTCGCCGAACCGCCAGCAGCTCATTGGGATCATATCGAGCAAAATCCGCAGATGGGCATGGACGCGGACTTGGACGTGCGCCCAGACGAATCGCAGGACCAATCTGGCCAGCGAGACGAACTTGACCTGCCGGACAACGACGGGGGCCAGGGATCTCCTGACCAGCAAGACTACGAATCGGACTGGGACGAGAACGTCCACCAGGGATCTTTCGAGCAGCCGGAGAATCGAATGAACACCGAGACAAATGAGCGCGGGCGCAGCCACGTCAAAGAAGCTGAGCAACACCAAGGCGGACAGACTCAGCCTCCGGCGCAACCGCAGCAGCAGCAGCAACAGCAACAGCAACAGCAACAGCAAGAGCAAGAGCAAGAGCAAGAGCAAGAGCAAGAGCAAGAGCAAGAGCAAGAGCAAGAGCAAGAGCAAGTCAATTCAGGGCAGAGGATACCTAGCAAGGAAACTGCTTCAAGGCACGACACGCCGGACAACAGCATAGCCAGGCAGCAAGAAAAGGCTCCAAAGCGGCCAGAGAAGGTCAGCAAGAAGCAACCTCAGGCTTCTGTGCAGCAAGAGAAAGCCCAGCAGCCGCAGCAGCCGCAGCCGCAGCCGCAGCAGCAGCAAGTCAATGCAGAGCAGAGCACTCGGGTCAAGCAGGCCGGTCAGAGACACGACGCCAAAGACAACAGCATGACCGATGAGCAGCAGCAGCAGCAGCAGCTCGATGCGCAGCACGGCCAGGACGAGCGCAAAGACGGACAGAGGGACAAGACGCGTGGCCGACACAAGTTGGCTCATCAGAAGGCACGTCCTGTGCCGACAATGACGTCGCTCAGGAGACCTTCTGACGAGGCGCCCGCTCCGACACCTGCACCCGAATTGCAGCAAGCCCCTGCTGTGCCGGATGGCGAGGTGCGTGTCAAGTCCAGTAATTCGACTACCCGGAGAAGGGCCCGCACCTCTAGACCTGTTCAAGTGGGATGAGCGTACGTGAATGGATGCTTTACGCAGGCAAATGTTTCGTGGAGGGGGGACCTGTGAGGAATACAAGGATGTCGGGCAATGTGCCAGCTTCGAGAGGAGGGGCAGGTGTGTGCACGAAGTGAGTTGGGCTGGCTTCTGAAGCAGAGGATCCAGGGTTCAGGACAGACATGTAATGCTATTTCTCTCTTTGTTCTTTTCTAGTCGTATGTTCTCAACGCATTGCTTGGAAGAAATATGTCAGCAAAAAATCAGGTCTTGTCACCGGAAAAGCGAAAGAGCAACCCGCGCTGTGACGGCGAGTGACTTGCCTTCTGCCTTGAATTAATCACTGATCGTTCTCAACGTCTGGGCCTCGCATTGCTCCTTGCTGGCAACAGCCCAATGACATCGCTCATTGTATGGTGCTATTCGTCGCGACCATCGTTGCGACAATGCAGCACGTGATCTGTTTGGGGGGGGG